>VSMD01121277.1:0-160837 GCA_008750895.1 Mirza zaza | reverse complement strand
AGGTATGTTCCTTCTATGCCTATTTTATTAAGTGTTCGTATCATGAAAGGGTGTTGAATTTTGTCAAAAGCTTTTTCTGCATCTATTGAAAGAATCATGTGGTCTTTGTTTTTGCTTCTGTTTATGTGGTGGATTGCATTTATAGATTTACGTATGTTGAACCATCCCTGCATCCCTGGGATGAAGCCCACTTGGTCATGATGGATTATTTTTTTGATAAGCATCTGGATTCGGTTAACTAAGATTTTGTTGAAAATTTTTGCATCTATATTCATTAGGGATATTGGTCTGTAGTTTTCTTTTTTTTGTTGCATCCTTTCCTGGTTTTGGTATCAGAGTAATATTCGCTTCATAAAAGGTGTCGGGGAGGTTTCTGTTCTTCTCAATGTTGTGGAATAGTTTCTGCAAGATAGGTACTAGTTCTTCTTTGTAAATGTGGTAAAATTCAGGTGTGAAGCCATCTGGACCGGGCCTTTTCTTTTTAGGGAGATTTTTAATTGCTGTTTCTATTTCAGCTCTTGAGATTGGTCTGTTCAGGGAATCTATTTCTTCCTGGTTGAGCCTAGGGAGGCTGTGTGTTTCTAGAAATTTGTCCATTTCCTCCACATTTTCCAGTTTGTGTGATTAAAGATTTTTGTAGTACTCATAAATTATATCTTGTATCTCTTTGGGATGAGTTGTGATATCTCCTTTTTTGTTCCTGATGGAGCTTATTAGAGATTTCTCTTTTCTGCTTTTCGTTAGCTTAGCCAGTGGCGTGTCAATTTTGTTTATTTTTTCAAAGAACCAACTTTTTGTTTTATTAATCTCCTGAATAGCTTCCCTGTTTTCAATTTCGTTTAGTTCTGATTTGATCTTGTTGATTTCACTTCTTCTGCTGGGTTTGGGGCTTGTCTGTTCTTCTTTTTCCAGCTCTTTGAGTTGTTTCATTAGATTGTCTATTTGTGATCTTTTTGACTTTTGGTTATAGGCATTTATGGAGATAAACTTTACTCTCAGAACTGCTTTGGCTGTGTCCCAGAGGAGTTGATAACTTGTCTCTCCATTGTCATTTTGTTCATAGAATTTTTTTATTTCCATCTTGATTTCTTCATTTATGAAGTAATCATTTAGTAGGAGGTTGTTTAATTTCCACGTTTTTGTGTAGAAATGTGAGTTTCTGTTAGGGTTGATTTCTACTTTTATTCCACTGTGATCTGAGAAGATACATGGTATGATTTCTATTTTTTAAAATTTCTTGAGGTTTACTTTGTGTTCTAGGATATGGTCAATCTTAGAGAATGTCCCGTGAGCTGATGAGAATGTATATTCAGTGGATTTTGGGTAGAATGTCCTGTAAATGTCAGTCAGACCCAATTGTTCTAGAGTTTTGTTTAAGTCCATTATTTCTTTATTAATTTTCTGTTTGGAGGATCTGTCTTGTGCCGTCAGTGGGGTGTTGAAATCTCCGGTGATTATGGAGTTGCTATTAATCCATTTGCTTAGCTCCAGTAAGGTTTGCTTTATGCATCTGGGTGCTCCTCAGTTGGGTGCATATATATTTAAAATTGTTATCTCTTCTTGTTGAACTGTGCCCTTCACCATTATATAATGACCCTCTTTGTCTTTCACTACTTTTGTTGGTTTAAAAACTAAATCGTCTGAAATTAGAACTGCCATGCCAGCCTTCTTTTGGCTGCCACTTGCTTGGAATACTGATCTCCACCGTTTTAATTTTTAGTCTATATGCAGCCTTGGAGGTTAGATGTGTTTCCTGAAGACAGCATGTACTTGGCCTGTATTTTCTTATCCATTCAGCCAGCCTATGTCTCTTGAGTGGAGAGTTTAAGCCATTCACATTTATTGAGAGAACTGATAGGTAAGGTAGATTATTGTTCATTCTGTTGGGTTGGATGTTGTTGCTTTGATTTCTCTCTTGAGCCATTGTATTATCTGGCCTTTAATCTTTGGATTTTGGTTGTTTTTATATTCGTGAGTTTTTTTTATGATGTTCCGTGCATAACACTGTTTTGAGTACTTCTTGTAGTGCTGCTCTTGTCTTGGTGAATTCTCTGATACTTTGCTTGTCTGAGAATGTCTTTATTTCTCCTTCATATACGAAGCTTAGTTTTGCAGGGAATAAGATTCTAGGCTGGGCATTGTTTTGTTTCAGTAGAGTGAGAATGGGGCCCCAGTCTCTCCTTGCTTGTAAAGTCTCAGTGAAGAAGTCTGGTGTTATTCGAATTGGCTTTCCCTTGTCATGTTACTTGCTTCTTTCATCTTACAGCTCTTAGAAGGGCCTCTTTAGTTGATATTTTGGTCAGTCTGATGACTGCATGTCGTGACGTCTTCCTGTTTGCATTGAATCTCCCAGGGGTCCTCTGAGCTTCTTGAACTTGTATATTGAGATTTTGAGCAAGGCCTGGGAAATTTTCCTCTATTATATCTTCAGATAGCTTGTCCAACCCGTGAGTGTTGTCTTCTTCCCCTTCTGGTAACCCTATGTGACCCTCACATTAGGTTTCTTCACACAATCCCACAACTCTTTTAGGCTTTGCTCTTTTCTCTTGTTTCTCTGCTCTATCTCTGTGACTGTTTTATTTAGTTGGAGGGTGTTATCTTCACTCTCTGAGATTCTTTCTTCTGTTTGATCTACCCTGTTCTTGAGACTTTCCACTGTATTTTGTAGTACCCTGAATTGATTCTTCATTTCTAGGAGTTCAGTAAACTTTTCTTCATTGTGTCTATTTCTTTAGTGAACTTTTGTTCCAGGTCCTGGAGGCTTTTTGTGGTTTCTTTGTGTTGGTTATTGAGTTGTTCTTGCAGGTCGGTGAGTGTTCTTATGATCCACATTTGAAATTCCTCTTCTGTCATTTTGGTTGCCTGATTTTTGTTGGTGTCTGTTTCTAGGGGGCGGGTGTTCCTCTTTGGAGGTGTGATTTCCGTTTGGTTCTTCATATTTCTGTAGTTCCTTCGCTGATTTCTTCCCATGTTGAGCAGTGGTTGTTTCTTTTCTTTAGGTTTTTGTTTGGGTATTCACATGCCTTGTTTAGTTTCTGAGCTGGTAGGTGGTGTCTGTGGATGAGATTTGACCACTCCCTGTATGATGAGTCAGTAGGTGCCATGAAAAGGGTGTGCAGGATGTCTTCCCTGTCCGTAGGTGGCGCTTGCTTGGAGGAACAGGCTATGCTATTGTTTTTGTGTCCTGTTATCAGCTATTGTTCCTGTAGAGAGGCACTCTAGTGCCTCAGGTGGTGGGTGGGGCCCTGGGACTTCCAGGTGTGTCCTTTTCTCTCCCTCAGTGAGGGCTGGTCTAGGAGAGAGTCTGGGCGGAGCTGGGTTGGGTAAGCCTGCCCTCAGGCACCACTAATGCTGTTAGCAGGGGTCAAAGTTCTGTTCTCCTCTTCCAGGAAAAGCTGTTAGGGAGGGGCTGGAATGGCCCCGCTCAGTCAGAAAGTCTGCGTTTGGGGTGAGGCCCTCTGAGACCCGCAGTCTGGAGCAAGCCTGGCTTCTTTCCACCCTCCCCAACTCCGTGGCTACTCCTGGGCCTCTGCCAGCAGGCCAGACCACACGCCACCTGGCCTCCCCGGACTGTGATGCCAGCCGGGAGATTCCCTGTGCAGGAACGCCACCTGGGCTGGGCACATGGCCCCCCTTTGGGAGGAGGGTTGCCCTCTAGGATGCTGATCTGCCCCTGAAGGCACACACACCTCAGTAGGCTGTTCACGTATATCCCTTCTGTGCCCCGGGCAATGCGAGACCAGGGTGCATGGGATCTGGTCTGCAGGTTTGACCTCTGGGCCCCAGAGTTCAAACACTATCCCCACCAGGGAGAGGAGTGCCAGTCCCAATTCACCCACAGGGAGCCCAAGCTGGTCTATGTTTCTCAGCCTCAGGGTCTGCCCGGTTCTCCTGGGATCACCGTGCCAGCATCACCTGGAAGGGTAGGGAGCTCACAGTCTTAGTTCCCCTTAGTCAGCTGTAGGGCCCCAAAAGGGAAGGTCCCGTTCCCTGTAGGTGCCTCTGGCTGGTGCCTGTATTGTCTCTCTGGGCAGCCGCTTGTAGGGTCAGCGGAGGGGAGAGGGAGGCAATATGGCGCCTGCCCAGCAGCCGGGTCTGTGCACACGGAGGGGTCCCGAGGGAGTTGGGAGCCTGGAGGTGCGTCCGCAACAGGCTTACCGCTCAGTGGCGGTGGCCATGGCTGGACTACTCTCCGCAGGTCTCTCCACCCACTGGGGAGCCCACCAGCAGTCCGAGATGCAGGGGAGGGGAAATGGCCGATCCACCTACCCTTCCCACTGGTCTCCGGGCTGCTCCGGGGGTCCCAGGTTCCAGTTCTCCTCCGCGACCTCCTCCTATGGAGTCTTCCGTGGTCTTAGATACTCGTCTTTCCGACCCTTGTCCGATATAGGCTCGTCTTCTTGCTTCTTTCTTCTTTCTTCTAATTTCTGCTAGAATCTGTCTTTTCTGCAGAGACACTCTGTCTGGCGATGTTTCTCGTCCGCCATCTTGATTCCCTCCCCCGTATTTTTCATTTAATAATGTAATAAGAATTTTTTACGTATTATTATAAAATTGTCACAAACATAATTCTAATGATTATAAGTAGTTCAAGAAGAATATCCCATATAGCCAATTCTCTATTAAATGTTTCGCTTTATGCTCTGCTTTTTCTACATCATTTTCTTTCTTGCTTTTTTATTTTTAAACATGTGATCTCTCTCTGAAACCCAGGCTGGAGTGCAGTGGCTGGATCATAGCTCCTTGCAGCCTCCACCTCCTAGGCTCAAGTGTTCCTCCTGCCTCAGCCTTCCATATAGCTGGGACTATAGGCTCATACCACCACACCTGGCAAATTTTTTTATTTTTGTAGAGACAAGGTCTTTCTGTGTTGCCCAGGCAAGTCTCGAACTCCTGGCCTCAAATGTTTGTCATTTTTTTAAGAACAGATACCTAGAAGTGAAATTAGTGATCCTTTTAAGGCATTTGATAAATGCCACAAATCTTTGTAAGTATGAGAGACAAAAAAAGTTTTAACTGTATTTTTGCATTTCTTGGTTTATTAGTGGATTGTTCATTAATCATATTTTTCCTTTGTAAATTATCTCTTTAAATCATATGCCCATTTAATTTTATAGTCTTGTCATGTAATCTCTTTGCACAGTAAAATTTTACCTTTTAAAATATTTTCAGCAACTATTTCACCAGTTTATCATTTGCCCTTTAATTTTGTTCTTGTTCCTTTTTAAAATTGCAAAAGATGTATGTATCTTTTTCTCAGTGTTTCTTCTATTGCTTCAAAGCTTGGTTTATTCTTCTCTTTCCAGAGTTTTGATATGTATTTAATTCTGCTTTCTCCCAGATGTTTCTATGGGGTTTAAAGACATTTAGCTCTTTAATCTATTTGGAGTTTGTTTTGCTAAATGATATGACATGAGAATCATTTCGTTCTTATGTTGGTAGCTTGTGATTCTAATTCCATTTATTAATTAATCAGTGCCTTGCCCATTGATTAAAGATATCTCATATATTGAATTAAATTACGTTGGGGAGGAGATCTATTACAGTGGTACTTTATTAATGATTCAATGGTATGGTTTAATATCTGAAAAGTATATTTGTCCATAACCCCCTTTGGTATATTCTTTGGTATTTTTACCAGTGTATTCTTGTTTACACACTACAAACATTGGTCTCCATTCCCTCCTATATTTGAATACTCCTCTCCATATTTAAAAAAACTTTTTATTAAAATTACATGGAGGCCGGGCGCGGTGGCTCACGCCTGTAATCCTAGCTCTCTGGGAGGCTGAGGTGGGCGGATCATTTGAGCTCAGGAGTTCGAGGCCAGCCTGAGCAAGAGCGAGACCCCATCTCTACTATAAATAGAAAGAAATTAATTGGCCAACTAATATATATAGAAAAAATTAGCTGGGCATGGTGGCACATGCCTGTAGTCCCAGCTACTTGGGAGGCTGAGGCAGCAGGATTGCTTGAGCCCAGGAGTTTGAGGTTGCTGTGAGCTAGGCTGACGCCATGGCACTCACTCTAGCCTGGGCAATAAAGTGAGACTCTGTCTCAAAAAAAAAATAAAAAAATAAAATAAAATAAAATTACATGGAAGATAATTTGAAAAATGTTGAGTACATGTATATTTAATGTTCCCTTTTAAATACTTGTTTTTTATGGACTTGTTTTTTTCCTATAAATCAGAGAAATTTCTCAGTATTATTCCTCATATATATGTGTGTGTATTGGTATGTGGTATTTTTTATTCCTTTTGCTATTAACAAAGATAATTTTTATTATGTTTTCTGATTGCTTATTTTAATATCTATAAGTATTACTGATTTGTTTTTATCTTCCATGCTATTTCACTCAACTCTATCAGTTCTAACGCTTTTCAGTAGATTTACATGCATTTTCTGGGTGAAAAATTAAATGGAAATGATAATTTATCACTTTTCTTTACATTATTAATATCTTTGAACTATTTCACGTTTGTCAGATAGATTACTTGAAATTAATATTACTTAAGAGTGATAATGGAAGATATCCTTTTTGTTTTTATTATGTCTCAGTTTACTGGGTGTACTTCTGATGTTTCACCATTAAGTATTTTGTTTGATAGCTTGAAATATGGATACTTTTTAAATTAAAAGAATTAGTATAATCTTTTTATGGTTTTATTTTGGGATTTGGAGTAATATTTGGAATTATTATTGGATTTTATCAAATACTTTTGGACAAGGGTACCTACTGAAATTATCATTTGGATTTTTAAATTTGATCTATTCAAATATATTTTATTATACATTTATTAATAAGTTTGCTAACATTAAATTACCTTCAATACTTGCAATAAAACCCATTGTTTTGTTGTAGGTTATTCTTTTTTACTTAAGGTTTAAATTTGTTTGTGTAGGTGTTTCATTTGGCTTTTCATATTCTGTTCAATGAGTGCTATGCATCTGTAACTTTAATTGGTGGTATCTTTGTTAGGTTTTGATTTCATGTTATTTTTTCATGATACTTCTTGTACATGTTGCTGCCATCCCAGCAGTGAAACTAAACTAAGCAGAACATTGAGCTAAAAGTGTTTTTTAGGTGATTAGAAAAATGAAAGAGAAAGTAGAGGTCAGTGGTCAGTGCTGCAGAAGACAATTTAGGCATCATTTTCATAGAGATGATTAAGTGCAAGCACCTGACTTGCTCTGGCTCTTCCGAAGTTAGGCACGTCAGGATACCTCATAAACCACTGGACAACGTGGATCTGGCATATGAAAAGTTGTTTTTTAAATACACGGTTTGATATTGCAATGGACACCCAAGGACATTTCTCTGGCCAACATTGATTCCTTTCTTCTTTTAAAATTATATACTTCATGCCGGGCACGGTGGCTCACACCTGTTATCCTAGCTCTCTGGGAGGCCGAGGCGGGTGGATCGTTTGAGCGCAGGAGTTTGAAACCAACTTGAGCAAGAGCGAGACCCCGTCTCTACTATAAATAGAAAGAAATTAATTGACCAACTAATATATATAGAAAAAATTAGCCGGGCATGGTGGCGCATGCCTGTAGTCCCAGCTACTCGGGAGGCTGAGGCAGGAGGATTGCTTGAGCCCAAGGGTTTGAGGTTGCTGTGGGCTAGGTGGATACCACAGCACTCACTCTAGCCTGGGCAACAAAATGAGACTCTGTCTCAAAAAATAAATAAATAAATAAATAAATAATAAATAAATAAAATTATATACTTCAAATGTGAAAGAGCGCATTTCTCTTTCAACTTTAAATCTTACTCTTACTGATTTTTCTGCCCTTAAGATTGGCTTCATAAAAGAACACAGTGACCTCAGGACCTTGATTCCTTATTATCACTAAACATAAGCACGTAGGTTCTTTTAGTTGAAAAGTTTTATTACTGATTACTTGGGGAAACAGATAGGCAGACAGACTATAACAAATTAATGACCATTGGAAAGTTAACAAAGCTCAAGAAATCTTACAGTCATAATCCAACTGGGTATGTTTTTGTTTACCCCTTAGACAGTACCTGGAAGAACCTTTGGACTTTACATTTTTTTTCTTTCTTATTTCTGAGAGGATATTTTAGCCTAATTTCTCAAAAGGTGGATTTCAACCAAATTTCCCCTCCTCCTTAGTGTCCTACCTAAAAGTGAAGAGACCTCCCATTTTTTTTAAGCAGGGTTATGAAGGAAATGTTAGTTTAGATCTTTGCCATTTCTCGTGGGACTATGCAAAAGCCCTCTCTCTTTTCATGCTTTATAACTCTACCATCCCTTCCCCCATTTTAATTTTTTAAAGATATAAATGTGCTTGAAACTTATCTGTTCCTCATCAGATATAGGTAGCAGTTAGATTTTTCCTTTACTCCATATACCAACAATAATTCTAAATAGAAATTTAAATGTAAATAAGAAATCATGAAAGTACTAGCAAAAAATTCACATAAGTTGAGATATAATCTTTTTGTGAAGAAGACTATAAAAAATAACAACAAAAGCTATATAGTAATACAAACTGAGAAAATATTTATAACATAAATAACAGATAAAAAGTTAATAGTGAGCTGGGCATGATGACTCATGACTGTAATCCTAACACTCAGGAGGCTGAGACAGGAGGATAGCTTGAGGTCAGAAGTTTGAGACCAGCCTGAGCAAGAGTGAGACCTGTTTCTACTAAAAATAGAAAAATTAGCTGTGTGTGGTGGTGTGTGCCTGTAGTCCCAGCTATTTGGGAGGCTGTGGCAAGAGAATTGCTTGAGCCCAGGAGTTTGAGATTGCAGTGAGCTGCAATGACACCACTGCACTCTAGCCAGGGCTACAGAGCAAGACTCTATCTCAAAAAAAAAAAAAAAAAATTAATAGCCTTAACACAAAGTTTTATTTTTGTGTGATAATATAAAAAATGATAGACATTTATATGAACAGTCCTATATATTTTAGAAAGAAATCCTTATTTGATATTTTGTTATTCTTGTAGATGAACTAATCTTTTGTTATTACTTCTATAGCAAAAACAAATTAGTTACTCACCAGGAGTATGCAGCATAGAACATCAACAAGAGATAACCAAACTAAAGACTGATTTGGAAAAGAAAAGTATCTTTTATGAAGAAGAATTATCTAAAAGAGAAGGAATACATGCAAATGAAATTAAAAATCTGAAGAAAGAACTGCATGATTCAGAAGGCCAACAACTCGCTCTCAACAAAGAAATTATGGTTTTAAAAGACAAATTGGAAAAAACTAGGAGAGAAAGGTAAGAATCAAATTAGTTTTTACTTATGCAATAAATATTGAGTACCTGTTATATCAAATACTGGAGATACATAGACAATAAACATATCCCAATCCTCAAGGAGACCAAAATCAAGATTGGTAAATAGAAAATTACAATGTAGCATGATAGAAAAGCAAATGGGATAAGTTTAGCGGGACAGGTAGGAGAGGCACAAAAGGTAACTTTGGTACATGTAGACTTTCTGGACAAAATTACTTTTAAGCCGAGACCTAAGAAATCAAGAAAGAAGTAGCTGGGGAAGAGTGTCCAGGCAGAAGTAGAAGAATGTGCTGTGGTCTAAAGGGAAAAGGAAAGGGGAGTGTAGCACATCCAGAAAATAAAAGCTGTTTACTGTGGTGGAAACATAGATAAAAAGTGGAGTGGTGAGAAATGAGGCTGGAAAGGAAAATAGGGTAGGATCATGAAAGAGTATAAGGCATTTGCACTTTGTTTTAAGGCCATTGAAGGAAAATAAGACAATTTATTTTTGAATAATCACTCTTACTCGTATGTGGAGAATGGACTGGAAGGAGCACACTGGAGAGAGGAATCCAGCTGTGAGAGAAGGTGGTGGATCTCAGGTAGTGATGGTGAAGATGGAGAGAAGTGGCTGGATTTAGAAGGACAGAACCTGGAGGACATAATGACCAGTTGTGAAAAATGAGGGAGCAGGAGAAATTACCAGTGATAGTCAGGTTTCTAGATTTTGGGCAGCTGAATATACTCTTCTCCTGTCTATGCATTCTGCCAGAGCAAGAGATCACCCCACCTCTTACTATCACAGCCAGCACCTGAACTGAGGGATGCTGAGAGCAAGTTCGCCAGCCCAGTCTCTGGTCCCCCCAGGATTCAATCATGTCATCCAGGGACTTGGGAACTGGGTATTACCTAACCTAGTCCACACCACTGGCACCTGAACACTATCCTAGGGATCTGAGCTCCAACTGACCCAAATTACTACACCACCATAGTGGGTACCTACCTGCATGAGCCACCTCTGTACACTGAGCAGTAGAGTTCCTGACAGAGGAGAACAAGTGAGCCACAAAGCTGTCTGTTTTGAGCTGAAGGAAGAGGTTCCAGGTGAGAATACCATACCTACCACAGCGAAAGGTCTGTATTATTTTAAACTGTTGTGAGAGAGAGGGAAGACTGAGGAACTATTCTTGACCAAAGGAAATTGAAGAAACATAACTACTAAATGCAACAGTTCCCTGGACTAGATAAGAAAAGGAGACACTGTTGAGATAGTTGGCAAAACTTGAATTTGGTTTGTGAATTTGGATGGTAGTATTCTAGCAATGTTGATTTTTCTAATTTGGAAGGGTGCTGCTTAATGGTTATGGCAGAGAGTGTCCTTGACTTTGAGAGATACACACTGGAGTATTTAGGGGTGTAATAAGGCATAATATCTGTAGCTGCCTCTCAGTGGCTCAGAAGACTAATGGAGTTAGTACATGCACACAGTAATGGAGCAAATGTAGTAAAATGTTAACATTTGGGGAATCTGGGTGAAGAGTGTATGGCAGTTCTTTGTATGATTTGTTTTAATTTTTCTATACAAATGAAATTATTTCAAAGCAAATTTTTTAAAATGTCTAAATTTAGATATAAATTAATTTCTAATTATGAACAAAATGTTCGAAATACTATGCTTAATCAAATTAGTATCACTAGGAGGTGATTCTGACCATATCTTAAATAAGGGCCTATGAATTTGTATATTCTAAGAATATTGTGGTGCACATACACAAAGAAAAGTGTCAGTTTGGTCTCAGACTAATTTGTCTTTGATAAAACATAATGAATATGAAGCAGATGGCAATTATTATTTTCATTTTGGTAGTTTATTCATTAACCCTGAGACCCTCTCAGACGATACAATTCAAATTAGCCACCCCCTCACAGATACTGTTGACAATATTACTGTATTTCATTCTTTTTATAGAACTGATTATCTGAAATTAGTTCATTTACTCACTTTTCATTGCCAGTCCTCCTCCACTGGAATGTAAGCTGCATGAGAGCGGTACCTGTCTTTAGGGCCTGCAACAGCCCCTTGGCACCTAGTAGGCACCCATATATATTTTTAAAATGAATGAGTGAACAAATCATTATTATTGTATTGTAAATTCTTGGAAAGTATTTTCATCAGGCCTGTCATTACATGTAATCATGTTGTATTCTATGTGAATAATGTTTCTAGAAATCAGTCTGGTATTTATATATTACATAACTATTCCAAAAATAATTCCTTTCAAGTTTCCAGTTGACCTTTAATTCTTTTTTTTCCTTTTATGTTTGAATTATGTTAGTCAAAGTGAAAGGGAAGAATTTGAAAACGAGTTCAAACAGCAGTATGAACGAGAAAAAGTGTTATTAACTGAAGAAAATAAAAAGCTGACAAGTGAACTTGATAAGGTTAGTGATTCAATATCATTTATATGAATTGAGCATATGCTATATATTCAACATTATGATAGGAATTGTGGTTTTAAATGTATATTTGGTGTACATTTTTGGTTTAATAGTCTTCCTTATAAGCTATGATTGCTTAAATGATATAGGCAAGTTTTGGCTATACTGGTCTGTGATGTGAGTCTTCTGTAGAGAGAGTTTTGTGTATCTCATCTTATTCTTTGTCTCACTTATTTTTTGAGCCTCTATTCTTTATTTCACTTTCCAACTATTCTGTTTTATTTTTTCCTCACTTATTCATCACCCTGTCGTGGCTGGCTAAGTTCAACCTAGATAAGTTCAAGTCAAGTTAAGGCTGCCCGTGGGGAGCGCAGGGACAATTAGGCCAAAGTTGGAGAAATTACAACAAGTATGATTTCATATTTCTAAAGCAGAAGTGAAAATAGCTAGAAATGATACCAGGGGTAGATGATAATCCAAAGAAACTAACTCTGCCTAAATTCTAACTTGAATAAAGTTCAGAACCATGTATTGAACTTAGAAGTAGCAATATTTATGAATAAAATATCAAATACTTAAAGGAATTTTCTTCGACTTAGTATCTCAGTTTTCTCAAACTGCCACTGTTCTGCATTTCTTGTGCCAATTCTTAACAATTTTAAAAATCCTGATATTAACCAGAAATTTTAATAATTCTATGTACATTTTAAAAAGAAGGTCTAAGTAACTACATTTTATAATGATTTTTAGAATTTTCCTCCAGTAAAAGTATTATGTTCAATTATAAGTTATTATTAGTAACAGACTGAAAGATGATGACTAAATTGTTATAAAATAGAGATTTTTAATTCTTTTTCAATTTTCCATTGTTTTCCATATAGCTCTCTGTGTTTCTATTTTCTCCATGATTGTTCAGCATTGTTAAAAAATGCTACATAAGGATTTAAAGCATTTTAAAAATGACTGGTTGAAAACAACTTCATAAAGAATAATGTTAGTTCATTTCGTAAAATCTTACAAAGCCTAACATATACAAACATTGTGGAAAGTGTCTAAATAGTAGGATAAATGGATTTTTAAAACCTTGAATAGTGTATGAACTTTATCATGTAACTCTTAGTTTAACTGAAATAGGACTGATAATATTTGAACTTAATCCTAATAGGTCATATAATTATTATTTCATGTGTTTTGCTAATATGACTATAAAATTTAACATTCTTTAAAGATTCTATTAAGAGTTACTGTGAGTTAAAAAAATATAATGAAACTTTAGAAAGCCACTTCATGTAGAGTTAATAAGCAGATTACCTAGTAAAAGATGCTATTACATGTTAAGAAAAATTGTATTGGAAAATAATCAGATTGAATGTCTATCAAATTTTATATTCAGCCCTTGAGTTAATGTCAGCCATAAATTTCTGCTGAGTTTATCCAAATATATATTTAGAGAAAACTTTTTTTAAAACAATACTCATTTGATTAAAATTGTGTTGTGATCTAATATATCCATGAGGAAGGCGTTAGGTCCAGAGCCAAGAGAGAAGAGACATAAGAAGTCTCTGGTGTGGCAAAACACTGTTTATTTGAGCATCTGGGTGCAGATGAATGGAGGCTGAAAAGAGCATCCACGCCAGGAAGGGGAGAGAGTGGTGGATTTTATAGGAGGTTTGGATGGAAGTTTGGGGAGGGTGAATTTTTTTCTGAACAGTAACTGATTCTATAACTGTCTGTGGTCAGAGTTAGATTTACAACCTCCGGACTCTCCAGACTCCCATGGCTGTTGTTTCACAGGCTTTATGATCACCATCTAAGTTTTCCATTAATCGCATTCTGTCCTATACATACTCTCTGGGTTCCCACCCTGAACAAGCCTAACTGAAGGGACTTACTTAGGCCTAGTACACACAGTGAAGCCTCTTTGATAAAGCCTGAAGGGTGGTTTGTAAAAAGTAGAACAGTACCTTTTCTTGCTAAATTGAAAGATGTATAGAATATGAGTAGCACTTTCAGAGCAAATTAATCTGTTAGTTAAGTATTCAGTGACCAACAATTACAGGGAAATATTTATTCCTGGGTAGGAGGATCTAGGACCTCTGTTTCCATTTGAACCTCTGCTCTATTTCTCATACTTTTATTCAATTTTTGCTGCTTTCTCTGCTTAACTGTCAGTCTACCCCACTGCATATTTTCACTGTCTCTTTCCATTTATTCATTTTCCAGCTTGGTTTGAATTGGGTGTTTTCTCCAAAAAGAGTAACCACTGAATGCATTTGCCATTGTTATACCAACTGTTCCGTTGGAACCAGCTCAAATAGAACTCAATTCCTTCTTGTCAGACTTGCATATTATAGCAGTCAAAAAGCTATTATTAGGTTAATTTTGAAAATTATATATTATATAATAGGTTCTCACATTTTTAAACTCCAAAAATAAATAGAAAAAAAATAGGTGATGATTTCTGATTTGGGGTTTAAATTTTCTTAAATATGACATTAAAAGCACAACCTATGAGAGAAAGATAATGATAAATTGACTTCATCAAAATTTGAAAACAATATTAAGAAAGTGAAAAGACATGCACAGATGGATAGAAAATATTTCCAAATCTGTTTTTGTATGACCCACAAACTAAGAATGATCTTTATATTTTTAAATGACAATTTTAATAAAGAAGAATGTATGATAGATACCATATGTGGTTCACAAAGGTGAAAATATTTACTATCTGGTTCTTTACTGGAAAAGTTGATTTAGCACATGGTTTTAGCCTCTGCTCCATTAGTCAGGGCTTTCCAGAGAAACAGAAACAATAGAGGGAGAGAGAGAGATTGATTGATTGATTGAGAGATTGATTATAAAGAATCGACTCAAGTGATTATGGAGGCTGACAAGTCCCCAAAATCTACAGTTGGCAAGCTGGAGACCCAGGAGAGCTGATAGTATATTTCCTGTATATGTCTAAAGTGCCTAAAAACCAAAAGTCTATGATGTACTTCCAGTCTGAAAGCTGGCAAGCTCAAGACCCAGAAGAGCTGCTCTTTCAGTTCAAGTCCTAAGGCAGGACAAAACTATGTCACAGCCTGAAGGCAGCTAGACAGGAGGCGTTCCCTTTTACTCCTGGTACAGTCATCCTTTTTGTTGTTCTGTTCTGGCCTTCAGTTGATTGCCCTTCTTAATGAAGGGCAATGTACTTTATTCAGTCTACCAATGCAAATGTTAATCTCATGCAGAGACACACTGAAAGACGGACCCAGAATAATGTTTGACCAAATGTCTCAGCACCCTGTGGCCCAGTCAAGTCGACTATAAAATTACAATTATAGTCTCCTCATCCCTAAAAACCTCTGTAAGTAGCTCTTCTAGGAAAAATTTACCTCCTTCAAAGTTGAATAATCAAAAAGAAACTAGCCCAGTATCTCTACAAACATACCAAAAAGGAAGAGAGGAACAGTAGTAACTAATGGTAGATGAAGACAGTTTATAAAAACAAACAAAAAAATGTAGATAGGTACAATAGTGTAATAGGTAATTAGTGTACCTAGGTACACTAGTGTAAATAGGTAAAATAGTGTACAAATATTTTTTCATGGATTTAAGAAAGCTTAAAGCAAGAACTTGCTTCTATGAGAGATTAGTTTTCATCATATCCACCACCTCACCAAGAAGAGCTATAAAGCCGGATTTAAAAAAATGTTTTTAATACTGTCGGAATAGTTTCTACAGTATTCATCTGTTGGAAAGCATTGGAGTGATAGCCCAGCAGCCATGACTTTACTAACTAAATTTATATAGGGAAGAATAATGCAGAGAGATGAGCACAACATTCAGTGCCACTTTTTCTCTTAAGGCATTTGCTGATATGAAAGCAGTTGCTGAGAATCTGGAAGTTGAGCACAATATTCTACAGTATCACAAAGCTAGAGAGATAAAAATTGAAGTTCAGTGCCGGTCAATTTGGAGAATTCTAGTAATAATTCAGGTTTTCAGTTGGACCCATTGAAGGGCTACATTTTAGGAGTAAGGGTGAATCAAAAACAGATGAGCCTTCCCAGAGATTGAAACCCAGCCTCTGTGTAGTCTAATCCCTGATCTCTTTATTCTGATTGGCTAGTAAAAGTAAATGCTCCCTGGAAGAAATATTGTCCAGAGCCTCAAATTATCCCTAAGGCATTTATATTCAACATGTAGCATGCATTAAAAAATTACCAGACATGCCAGCAAACACAACCAAATCACTAAAAAACAAAAGAAAAATATAACAGCAAAAACAAAATTAAAAAAGGAAAAATGGAAAGAAAACCAGGCAGTCAGTAGAAACAGACCCATAGGAGTTCCCAGTATGGAATTTTTGTAAATGAACTTTAAAATTACTGTGGAATTTGACATACTTAAACATACTGTAGTATGTTCAAGAAAGTAGAAGACATGATGAAGAAATTTCAGCACATAACTGGAATCTATACAAGAGAGTCAAATAGAATTTCTAGAAGTGAAAAGTAAAATAACCAAAGTACTCAATAGAAACAACAGATTGGAGAAAGCCCAAGGAAGGACTGGATATATGAAAAGAAAAAGTTCCAGACTGAAGTATGGTCAGGAATTTAAAAGAATATCAAATGCAGAAAATAGAATTTGAGAAATAGGGGACATGGTAAAAAGCTCTAACATACAAATATTTGGTTTCCCAGGAGAGAAAAGAGAGACTATGGCAGAAGTAATATTTGAAGAGTTAATAGCCCATAATTTTCCCAAACCTATGAGAAACATTTAACCACAAATTCAAAAAATAGCACAAATTCTAAAGGTAATAAATAGAAATTATACCCCACTTAGACAAATCCTGGAAAAATGCCCCCAAAACCAACAACCAACATAGAATCCTAAAAGCAGCCAGAGAAGAAAGACATTATATTCAAAGGAGTAAAAGTTAGACTGAAAGCTGAATTCCCATCAGAAAGAAAAAAAAAAAAAGAAATGAAATTCAGAAGAAAAAGGAATGGCATCTCAAAGTGGACAGTAAAATAACTGCCAGCTTAGAATGCTATATATACAGCAAAAGTATCTTTCAAAAATGAAGGCAAAAATTCAGAATGTAGAAAATGCAGGACAACCTACTTTTTTCAACAAATAAATTACAAGAAAAATAAAAATGTTGGAGGAGCACCTATACAATAGACTTAAAAGACATATCAAACCATTAAGTTGTGTTTACTGATTGGAATCATGACTCATTTTAACAAATTAAGTTTTTTGACTTGTTGAAATAACTGGAAACTTGAACAGTTACTACCGATGTGATAATACAGGAAGGGATAAGAGAGCAGAAGAACAAATGAAACAAGATTGGCATGCAGGTGATCATTGCTTAAGTTGAGTGGTGAGCTCATGGGAATTCACTTATATTATCCATTTTGTATATACTTGAAATTGCAAGTTTTTTTTAAAAAAAGGAAATGACATAAAGACATTTTTAGACAACAAATGAGATGATGTTATCAGCAGAATAGGCCATTCCTCAGGCATAGAGAATGTTCACAGAAAAGGTAGCAGGAAAATTCAGAGTACTTGATATTTCCAAATTCATTGACCAGAAGTGTATGTGATAATAAAAAGACAAGCGTTTTTGAGTAGAATATGGTGAGTTATCAGGTTATCTGAGCATCTTAAATTGCTGGTCCTAAAAGTCACGCATCTTAAAATTGCCTTTCAGCTTACCACTTTGTATGAGAACTTAAGTTTACAAAACCAGCAGTTAGAAGAAGAGGTAAAAGATCTAGCAGACAAGAAAGAATCCGTTGCACATTGGGAAGCCCAAATCACAGAAATAATTCAGTGGTGAGTGCTTTTTTAAATATGTTTTTGTGAATGATTGTAGACATATGCCCAAGTTGGTGTGAATTCCAAGAGGCCATTACCATGTTTTTTTTTTCATTTCAATTCTATGAAAAATAACTTACTTTGAAAAGCACCTTTTTATTACTGATATGTTATGTGTATTCTGTGTTTTCTGTTGTGATCCTGTGTTTCCTAACTCCAACTAATGTCCCATACCAGTTTTTATACAGCTTCACTGAAATCGGATAGTACTTTCTAAGAAAATATTACTCTGTTTTAAGTCAAAGTTTGGTCCTTAAAGAACTAATGAAACTCTTCCACTAGCTAAGATCAAAACTGCTGTACTTGTGATTATTTTAAGAAACAAAATGCCTACAAAAAATTTAGAAGGTGAAGATACTGTACTGTCACCCTCTCTCATGATTATAACAGATTAGTTCACACATGGCATTATAAAAGCCTTAAATGGTTACAATTTAGTTTTATCAGCTGTTCCTCAAGCTCTTGGGATTTAATTTGTAGTATTCATGTTAGTAGCCTTCATATTAATTCATTCATTAAATGATTCTGATGCATGTAAAAATTTGAGTATTTTTATAATACACGGAGGAAGTAGAATCCAAGGAGGACTTTTTTATTTCCAAATGAAAATAGGTAGCTCAACTTTTTATATTTTTTTATCCTTTTTGGCACATGAGAGGTGTTTAATTTATATCACAACATCTACAGATTGAGCATCCCTAATACAAAACTCTGAAATGTTTCAAAATCTGAAACTTTTTAAGTGCTGACATGATGCCACAAGTGGAAAATTCCACACCTGACCTCATGTGACAGTTTGCAGTCAAAACTTTATTTCGTGCACAAAATTAGTAAAAGTATTGTATAAAATTATTTTCAAGCTATGTGTATAAGGTACATATGAAACGTAAATGAATTTCATGTTTGTTCTTGGATCCTACCCCCAAGATATCTCATTATGTATATGGAAATATTCCAAAATCCAACAAAATGTGTAATCTGAAACACTTGTGGACCCAAGCATTTTGAATAAGGGATACTCAACTTGTAGTTTCTTCATATCTATATCTATATCTGTATATATAAATTTGCTGGAAATTTTAGTTTCCTTTGCTCATATTTTGGTTCAAGTAATTTTCCGTTTTTCTTACTTATACCAGATTAATAGCCTCCTTCTTAAATAAAATTAAAAATGAGTAAACATTGTATTTTTAAATAATTTTACTCATATGACTCAAGTATTTTGATATTGGCTTAACTATAGAGCTCTTATGCTTATGACTGTGCCTATTCAGCGCATATAGAGGGAAAGGCCCAGACTGTAGAGATTTGGTTCTGTTCTGTATAGTACAGTTATTGGTTCATTAATGTTTATTTTACATCAGCATCATCAAGTCTACATTTCCAAAGCTTAAACCAGCACTAGTTGAGGTCAATTAGCCTGGTCACTCAAATGATCATATAGTTTTCTTCATTACATGGTAATACAGTATCTTTGTACCCTAAAGAAGGTAATCTTCCCCATCCCCATTTATTCTTTACACTGTAGATCAGATGATTGCATGAAAAGATTGCAAAGTTCAAAGACTTTTAGAAGGAAAAAGCCTCTCACTGCACAAATTTTCTTAAAATAATTTCTAAAGCCATTTTTCTTTAAAAGGTAATAAAAATATGTACATGTATGTAGAGCCTAAAATATGTAACTGTCACTAGAGTGGGTAACTTTTTACAATGGTTTTATTGTATCTCTTTTTAGATCTTTTGCTTATGTTCTAAAAAAACCTTCTTCATGAGAACATACAGTTCCAAACCCCTTTTAAAGGGCCTCTTTAAGATAGATAGATAAATAGATATGAATTTGATTCTTCAAGAAGTTTAAATTCTGTAAGATGCTAAAGCAAGGGTTAAGATTTAAACATGTCAGCTATATTCATCATGGATACATACTGATTTACTTGAGATATACTTTCCTCATAGCTTCAATGACCTGAATTCTGTCTGTGAAAACAACCATTGTATACAAAAACAAAATGTCTGCACTTCAGAGCATCACAAATTTCAACTCCATTTTTTTTTCTCTGCACAACATGGCTTTCTGTATACCAATGGTTTTTATTCTTCCAGAGATAGGACTTTTATAGATTTTTATGTGCTGGGCTCCCCACCGCCACCACCATTCCCTGTTATTTTGGAGGAGATATAACAAATGCAAACTTTTTCTTGAGAAATTCCAAAATGTAGAATTTATCTTATTGAATTTAATTGAAAAACTTTTCTATCTAAAATCATAATAATTTTATCAGGTACATAGCCTTAAGATAGTTAGTAGAAATTGGGTTTCAGTAGACTCTAAACTTTTCTCTTATTATTTTATTGATCATTTTAGAAAACAGAAGAGCTTAATTACAATACATCCCTAATATTTGTAGAATATCCTACTTCAAACTTAAACATTCTAAATTTGGTATATTTCAGTTTTAAAAAGGGTGTGTTGTGTTTTATAAGATGAAATGGCAAAATCCAATTAATGAGAAATCATAGTATTCTTTAGAAAGCCTCACACATGTACGCATGTGTGTTTTTTGTTTGTTTATTTGTTTTTTTGAGCAGAGTCTTGCTCCGTTGCCCAGGCTAGAGTGCCGTGGCATCAGCCTGGCTCACGGCAACCTCAAACTCTTGGGCTCAAGCGATCCTCCTGCCTCAGCCTCTCAAGTAGCTGGGACTACAGGCATGCCCGGCTAGTGTGTGTGTGTGTGTGTGTGTGTATTTAGTTGTCCAGATAATTTCTTTCTATTTTTAGTAGAGACAGGGTGTTACTCTTGTTCAGGCTGGTCTCAAACTCCTAACCTTGAGTGGGCCACCATGCCCGGCCAGCCACATATGTATTAAATGTTAGATTTAAAGAGTTAATTCTGTGGCTTAAGGGTGAAGTTTTACTAATTTATCAGATATGAGTAACTTAGACTTTCCTACACATCACCAGCTCTAATTTATATATAACTGAACAGTTCAGTAAACTTCCCAGCTGTTGATAGGTAATAGGACTATGGTAGACCCTTTGGAATAAATTATTTAAGACTGTCTTTAAATTTATATCACTTATTTCTCTATGAAGCTTTAAAATAATACATATCACACTGAAGTTTTTCTGTTTTACTTTTGTGTACATTCTAGGGTCAGTGATGAAAAGGATGCACGAGGGTATCTTCAGGCCTTAGCTTCTAAAATGACTGAAGAATTGGAAGCATTAAGAAATTCCAGCTTGGGTACACGAGCAACAGTAAGCTCTATCATTTTGCATGGAGGCTTGTCATATTAGAAAAAAAGAAGGCTCCAAAAACACTATAATAAATACAATTACTTATATCAGCTTGTCTAGGTTGTAGCCCACTATATAGTTTTTCATGAGAAATCAGGTAGGTCTTTTTCAGTTTAGGAAACATAGCACATAGCTGCTTAACTAATTTAATTTATGTGGATAGCCATTATTGGAAATAACTAATAAAACCTCATTTGTCTGTATTTATAATTATTTTTGAGTTTAATGAAAAATAATACATTTTCACAAGTAATGTTTTTATTTTATTCTATAATTAGAAAAAGATAGTGCTTATAAGTAGCTTCCAAATTCATTTGGGTTACTAAATTTAAATGTTAAAATAGGATGGAGCTAAAAACACAGTCATATTATTTCATAGGATATGCCCTGGAAAATGCGTCGCTTTGCAAAACTGGATATGTCAGCTAGACTGGAGTTGCAGTCAGCTTTAGATGCAGAAATAAGAGCCAAACAGGCCATCCAAGAAGAGCTTAATAAAGTTAAAGCATCTAACATCATAACAGAATGGTAAGATTAAATAATAAATATCCTACTAGAATAATCTCTACATTTTGTCAAAAATTATTTGGATAGAAGTTACATGTAAATTTTTTGTTTATAAACTTTTGTTATAAATAATGAAGACAAATTAAATACACTTAACTTAAATGTGCTTGTGTAGCATTGAAAAGGGACAGAACTTTTTCTGAAGCATACGAATTCATCTCAGCATGAAGAGCTACTGAATATCATTCTCTGTGTTGTAATTTGGAATAAGTATGATCTTTTCTCCTTACGCCCAGGACATATGAGTTTACACATTTGTATATAAATCAGGGATACAAGTCAAGTTAAAAAATTATAAACTTACTCGTGTATATGCTCCACTTTCATGGTTGCCTAGGAACGAAGTCTAATAGAAGTCTAAAACTAACCTCTGACTTTATAGCATTTTTTAATGTAATCATTTCGCTCAAGGTCAGCACACTTTTTCTGTAAAGGGCCAGATAGTAAATATTTTAGGCTTTGAGGGCCATTACAGCCTCCATCACCACTACTCAGCTTTGTTATTACAGTACAGAAGCAGCTATAGTCAGTACTCATAACTGAATGAGCCTGGCTGTGTTCTAGTAAAACTATGTTTACATACAAGTAGGCAGCAGGCCATATCTGTCCTTCCTGCAGTTGTTTGTAGTCCCCTAATTTAGTATGACTGATGTTTTAACCAAATGAAGTCCAGCTACATACAAGATGGCTCACTAGCCAGCAGTAAAAATTAATGACATTTTTTTCTTTTTTCTTGTTACTTAAGTAAACTAAAAGATTCAGAGAAGAAGAACTTGGAACTACTATCAGAAATCGAACAACTGATAAAGGACACTGAAGAGCTTAGATCTGAAAAGGGTATGGGAATGTGTGTTTGCATCAACCAGGACTTATTGTTCTGTTGTGAATACATCTTATTACTTGAGAATCACCTTATTGTGTAGGTGGGAGAATTATCCACATAGCAATTCTGGCACTCATGTATGAATGTGTGTGTGCATGTGTGTGTATGATGCATTCACATATGTATTTGGTTGACTGGTCTCTGAGTCATGTTGTTTTACTTGATATACATTGTTTAATGATTTTATAGTAACAGAAAAGTCACTTCGTCATAAATTTGACTGGGTTTTCAGTGGTAGTCCATGAATGACATTTTTGTACCTGGAAAAATTTTTCTTATTTTGTAATATATTTTATAATATTCTCAAATGTTATAGTATGAGGCAATCACTCTGACATTGGCAACATATGTTAACATGTTAATATGCTAACATTCAGAATTTGGTGAGGGTACTTGAGCAGGGTTTTTTTTTTTTTTTTAGCACTTTTTATGTGCATAGAACATACAAAATCTTGGAGGGGATTCACTCCCAGGGTAGTTGAGGAAACTGTATGAAATAACTAAAGATTAATCTAACTCACTATTAATAGAGCAATTTGGTAAGGAAGAATTATTTTGACATTTCAGTGTCTTCTTCCAGTTTGATACTTAAATTTCTCACCCTATTGGATTTCTTAGGATTTATTACCATTTTCTTAAAAACTTTACTTGAGCATTTTTCCACTAATGTGAACACTAACTCAGAGTGCTTAATTGCTCTATTATATGAACTTAAACTTTCTTTCCATAATGTGGACATTAAAAGTATGAAGATTTAATAAAAATAAATTTAGAATGCTATTTTTTTAAGAAGGGGTATCTTATATGCAGTTATTCACAATTCATTTTTCTGACAAATGCTATCACTGAATACTGAACTAGTTATTGGGCTTTACATTATTATGCTTAAATGCTTCCCTGTCATTTCTCAGCCCTGCTCTGCATCTGCTTGTAAAATTGTGAAGGACAGAGAGAAATCACATAAAGGAGTTAACCTGAAAAAAGTTGGTATTCAATAAATTTTAGTGGATTGAATTTCTTAATGAGCAAGAAAAGGAAGGAAGCCAGAAAAAATGAATGGGAACTCAGATTAGGAGCACAAGCCATCTTGCTAAAATGAAAATCAAGCTAGGTTTTAATTCATAAAGAGTAGATGGGAGATACATTATTTAGTGAGGAGAAGAAAAAGAGTACATGAGACAACTTGTGGCCCTAAAGGCAATTTAATAGGAATTGTAGAGTATGACTTGCACAGCAGGTGACCTTGATTGCATATTTTTGAAATAAACCTAAACTTGAAAAAAAGAGACTTAAGTTTATCCAATTGCTTTATGAAGGCATGTTAAACATAGCTTTTTTAATAAGATTTTGAATGTTGGAGAATAAAATTTTACTATATGCTATTACTTAAGTAATAGGATGTGATATTTATATTATGAGGGCAAGGATTATTTTTAATGCTTTTTACTATTATCTCCCCAGTGTTTAGAACAGTATGTGGCACATAGTAGGCTCTCAATAAGTGTTTGTTGACTGAATGAATTTCTGAACATACTGCCTTATCTCATAACTATGTTATATTATGAGTGAATAATAGGAAAAGCACACAGAATCAGTTGATGTCAATTCCTAAGGATATAGAAGTCAAAAATGTGTTGTTTTCTGCTTTTTCCTCCCTAGTATTTATCATCATTTGTACATTTTAAGAATTATCTTGAAAATTATGCACTTAAAGTTAGTACTGTAGCCCAGAGATATGTACGAATTTTTATAAATTCATCCAAGAAAACTGGGGCTTGGATTCTTCATCTTGCCAGTAAAACAATTCCTGAA
Source organism: Mirza zaza (assembly GCA_008750895.1). Taxonomy (NCBI): domain Eukaryota; kingdom Metazoa; phylum Chordata; class Mammalia; order Primates; family Cheirogaleidae; genus Mirza; species Mirza zaza. Next base: position 136,695 of record VSMD01121277.1, on the reverse strand, counting down.
ATCAGATTGACAAAGTGTTTTTATAATTAAGTACATTTTTTATCACTGCATTATTTTCTTATAAAAGATTATTTACATTAGTCAGTGCATACTTTATGCTGATAAGAGTATTTCAAAACAGAAACCTTGTTTGGTATTAAATTAGCTTGGAAAAATAAACAAGATTTTTTATGTTCTACTTTTTAAATTCTCTCAAATATACTAAAAGATTTAATGTGTTTTTTTAATGATGTACTATATGGGAAAAGAAAGAAACTCAGTAACTCAAGTACCTCTAGAAGCAAGTATTTCATGCAAAATGATATAATTGAACTATTAAGTGATATTCTAGGAAACACTAATATATTTTAGTTTTTTAAATATGTAAAATTAATAATAGTGATCAGCTTTTAAATACAGTAGTTTATGAACATCTTTTAATGGATTCAGACAGGAAAGGCTATCCATGAAAATTAGTTTTAATTGTTGTAGTTTAAAAAAAAGTTGCTGCTGTCTTCTAGGTATAGAGCACCAAGACTCACAGCATTCTTTCTTGGCATTTTTGAATACGCCTACCGATGCTCTGGATCAATTTGAAGTAAGTATTAACCTCTTCAAATGTCTTTTGTGGTCAATTTAAAATTCACTTTGTTATTTAAAGTTCTCTTAAAATAAAAGTTTTATTGCATCCCACATGAGAGGACCTAGAATATTACATAAACAAAAACATATTAGGAAAGGAATACTTTCTGCATTCTTATGGAGACTATACGTTTGTATTTAACAAAGTATCTAACAAAGATCTAAACATGAGTCACTGTAAGATTTAACAGCAATTTCATCTTCCCTAAGAAAAATAAGAGCAGAACAATCCCAACTTTTGAAATAATTTTGATACTTTTCTTCTCTCCAAAGTATAGAGCCACAATAAAAAAACAAGAGTAAATGCTGGAGCTCAGAATAGAGTATTTTTGCTGGTCTTCAGTCCAAATCAATTCATTTTTTGGGAACGTATACAATAAGGAATGCTTTTTGTTAAAAATATTATATAGACTATGTTAGGCAGATTCTATAATAATGAAATACTGGTCATTCATCACTATTTAAATTCTTTGCTGAAAAAAATCAATTTCATGTCATAAAGTATACTTTGTCTCAGAAAATTTAAGTTTGTGGTTATATCTTTATTCAACAAATAATAATCATGTATCTGTGTGCAAGGCACTATTCTAAGTGCTGGAGATACAGTAGCGACCAAAATAGAAAAAGTCCCTCCTTCAGAGAACTTACATTCTAGTGGGAAGACTTAGAAGTAGGGATTCTGGTGCTTACTTTTAGTTGTTAGCTTCTCAAGTGCTTATATTTAATTCAATTATTAATGATTTGTCATGAGCTTCATTATATCACATTTTAGGCACAGTATATGAATCACATTAAATTCCTTTAGGAAAATGAAAAAGAATCACTCTTTAAAAAGCGATGAATGAATCTCTGAGTTTCTTGAGAATAATGACAGTGACGGCTTTTCTCATTTATTTATTTGAATTAATGTCATTTGCCTTTTAATTGTTTTATAAAAATTTTGATTTATTATTTGTTCTTATTAAATTGCTTCATCCATATTTTCTATTTTTTTATTGCTGTATTCGTTAAATAGGATTCCTTTTCTTCTTCCTCATCTTCACTGATTGATTTTTTGGATGACGTAAGTCTTTGATTTTCAAATCAATGCATCCTTCAGTAAAAGAGATCAGTGAATTGATTTGAAGAATTTGCCTAGTAATGCAGTCAGTTTTAGAAATAATCACACTTGAAAATTTACCTGTGGGCCAAAATATGCTTCTTTCTTATCTTAAATATAATGAAGGCTTTATCATTATTAAAAATAATAAAGTAAAAATATACTTGAAAATGCTTTGGCCATCGAAGAATCTCTGATTTCCATTCTTTGCAAAAATACTAAAGACTGGAATGTTTATTTAATTACTGTTGCTATATATGTAAATAATTGCTTAGAGTTATTTTTCATGGTGATTTCTATTTTACTTTACCCTTTTCTTTTCAGCACTTTACTGTTAAATTTCTGTGTTGGTTACAAATAAACCTCTGGCTATATAATCAGCAAAAGTGACTTTTTTATTAAATTCTTCAATAGCTTTTATTGTAACACAATAATAGAGTACAAATCGATTTTTAATGCTGACAGAATTTTTCTTCTAATGTGAAAAATGATTTTAGCTAACATGTGGTATGTGCACTATAAATTGACTACATTATCATTTTCTCTTCTGAATTCTACAAATTTAATAATTTAGAAGTTCCTATTAAATGTGTATCATTCATCCTTTTTACATTACTATCTGGCATATACATTCCCTCTATTCCACATTAAATGCCACAGTAATCCTTGTTATAAAGCATTTTGTTATCTTGTTGAACTTTTAGTCTTTGTTGAAATGGGGAATAAAATGGATTCAAATGCAAATGTTGCTCATAGAACTATTTTTAAAACCAGTCGAAATTCTGTAAATGTTTTACTCTTTATGCTTTGTTAGAATATTTATAATGTTCAGAAGAATAGTCAGCATAATTTCCACTAAAGGAACCTTTTGATTTGGATGTTTTAAAATTACTGAACAAAAAAGTGATTTTTGATATGTTTGAATGATTTATATCTAAGTGTATGTACATTTTCATTCTAAATGGAAACTTTTTTGTTATTCTTGAGACAAAGAATTATTCTGGTTAATTCTAAGGTGTGATTAAAGGAGAACTCTCCTCATGTACAATGGTATTGCATGTTATAATCTGCTATTCAGTATATTAAAATACTCAATATGGTATTTCTATACAGATATCATTTACATTAAAAAGAAAGGGAAGGAAGTTTGAATAAATTATTTTGGTTCTTTCCACTAGAAAACCATTTTCATTTTTCTTTCTGACTGACACTTCTTTTCTCCATCCCCTTTCCTCCCACACACAAAAAAATCTTTGATTATATAACTAGGAACAGTATGTATTATGGCAAATAAGTAAGCTCTTCTCAGCAGAAAACCCTACGGGAATGCACGCCTCACCCAGGTCCCTGGCCTGTTTTTGCTCTCCAGGGCACTCTGCCACTGGCACCACCTGGCTGTAATGCCTGAGCGCCCGAGTCACAGCCATTTCCCACTGTTAATTTTCCTCCGGGAGTATACTTTCTCATCCTTCACCCACCATTATGCAGCATAAGCTCAAATCGAACATACAGCTAAACTTTATAGCAGTACAAAGGAACTCCTACTATAAAGTAAAAAGGAGTTGAATTCACGAAAGCTGCCGAATCTTATGATTCGTACTCCAGCTCTTAAAAGGCATGATCTCCCATTGATTTGCATTCTAAGCTTCCTTCTCCTGATTTATTGGTGAAGCGTATAAGCAGGCTCAAATCCTGCCTGTACCACTTTCTAGTTGTATGATTTGAGGAAGTTATCTAACCTATCTATGCCCTAGTTTGCTCATCTGACAAATAATAATATAATAGAGCTAATCTCATAAGTTTAAAGATTTAAAGAAACAATGTATATACTGCCCTCGATAATACTGGTTATTATTCCCTTATTCTTAGTAAGCTGGTTCCCTCCCTTTCTATATTCCCTTTAGCTTCCTTTCTTGTCCGTCAATTCCATTTCACTTAAGTGCTTTCTTCATCACTCAAGCCTTCCACCCACTACCAGTACGAACCACTCTGCTTTCCTTCACAATTGTTGAATCACATAACCATTGGAAAATGATTTTTGTCAGTCAGGTGAAGGCCAGCAGTAAGCTCACATTTGGAAAATATTTTATATTAATTTATATTTTATGGCATAAATCTCATTCTCTTTGTAGTTTTTAACTGTGATCACCCCTCCCAGAGTTGTCATCCATTTATCTTATCCTCGAAGCTGTAGTGGAATGACATTTTGAACAGTGGTATTCAATCGTTTACCATGCTTGAGTTCAGCATCCAAGATATTTAAAACTTATAAACCTCAAGTTCTTCTGTAGTTCCCTTTCTGTTAAGCATTTGGATCCTTAAGGGACAAATCAAATCTTGATTGTTCTCTGTGGCAAATCTAGATACACTGTGCATGATGTTCATAATATGTGACAGCCCTCTGTAGTAAGTAGGCAGTAATTCATAATACACATGCTTCTGGTTATTTTGTTTGTTTGTTTGTTTGTTTGTTTTCTATCTCATTGCTGTAGAAAAGATTATGTTGAAGACCTGAAATTTGAATTGCAGCTAGAACTGTAGGTATAGGGGGGAAGAATGCTAGTGGTAAGCAAAATTATAGAAATCAAGTTTCCTTTGGAGTCTGCATCTGATCTGCTCTCAAGAGCCCAGTCCTCCAATTTGTCAGAGCTTTACCATCCCTGCCCATCCTCTTTAAAATTATATTCTGATGTTCTCCTTCTACTTTTACCTACCCACTCAGGCCTATTAAAACCATAATTCCTTTACTTAAAACAGTATACATAATCACTCTTCCACCCTTAATTTTTCCTCAGCATGTTTTGTGTGTTAATTCAAAATTTAAATGAATGCTGGGATTTTGGCAGTGCGTGAATATGTTTAGATCAAGATGCTTTCATTTTAAGTCACACTGTTCAGTCAATCCTCTGTGTGTAAGAGTAGCTTTGACAGAGGAGAAGGAGTGTATGTAATACCAGGCACTTCCTTCCCTCTTGGAAAATGAGAGGAGGCAATCAGGCAGAACAGAATATTTCTTCAACACATTCTGCTTCTGTAAGGATGTAGGCATTTGGGCTTATCTACATGTGGAATTATAGACTTTTAAAGGAGAAAAGTACCTTAGAGAATATTTAGTTCAGTGATTTTTACCATTATTTATCACAGCACTCTCCTATTAGTAAGAATGAATAGATTATTCTCCGATTAATAAGAGTGACTTTTTAGGGTTCTCAGTCTTTGGGAGAATAGGGAAGTGTGGTGATAAATGGTTATGCATAGCATTCTTTAGGACAGATAAAGAAGAGTTTGAGTTAATTTTATAAGAAATTGAGACCACTTTGATAAGTGGTTTCTTGGGTAAGGCACTCCCATATGAGGTATTAAGAAAGCAGTAAAACAAATACCAAGATCCCTTTTAGCTGTGGAAATTGCTTCTTCTTCTACTCTCATCTTTTCCCTCAACCCCATATGTCCAATCCTGGACTGTCTATTATTAGCCCATATTAGGCCCAGCCTCATCCTCTAGGTAATAAGCTGGGTGAGGGGCAAATGGAGTTCAGCAGCTTGGATTTTCTCATTTCTCTCCTTTATGTCTTCCCTTGATCCTAGTGGACCAGATCCAGACTGTCTCCCCAAGCTTATAGCAACTTCCTACTCCGTTCAGTTCATCTTTTTTTTTTTTCAGTCAAGTCAAAAAATGCTTAGCTTGACTGTATTAAAGGTCATACTAATTGCAGTTGTATATATTTCTCCCATATAAGTCAATGTGCTATTTGCTCTTTATATTTGATAAACATGTTGTCATCTATGAAATATATGCTAGGTAAGTTTTGAGTTTTATTAAGTTACAATTCTACACTCTGTTCATTTAGTCTGAGTTCACAAAAACAGAAATTGCCACTTGCCTGGCAAATGGGAATGTATTCAACTTGTTTTTTTAAGTTGTGTGACTCTGGTATACTGAGGAAAGAGTAAATCAAGGAATTAAAGCTCTGGAATATAAAGGAATAGAGATAGTATCTGAAGCCCGACTGGTCTTCCTAATACTGTTTCCTTTCCCGTATTCTAGCATATAAGAGTAGAAAGTAGTCTGAGAGTATTGGTAGGCTGAGTTCTAGACTTGGTTTTAACCTCATATAAAATCATACTAAGATGTTCCAAAATATTTAATTAATTTTTCATGGTTCCTTCCTTCTTTCATTCATCTGTTGATTTTAACATTGTTTTCTCACCCAGCTTCTTTCACGTTCTGTCATAAGCAATCCCAAAACTCTGAGGCTCGGCAGTATAGTTTTATCTATACCTGGGCAAGGTTAATCATGTGTGAGAATAGGTAGGAGACAGAAATTTAAAACACACATTATAAAGATTTTTAATCCTATGACTAAAATCAGGCCTAGCTCCTTCTGAGAAATTATGGCATTCTTGAAATTTCCTCCTTCAATTCTTGTTTTAAAACTTCTACCCACATATTCAGTATAACCCTACTTGAAGATCTCATATTTCAGAGAGTTATCATATGCAGTCCTTCTCAATTTAGGGCAATACATTATATTGTATATAATTGTGTATATAATATATTTTGTCATATGTTTTATATGATCTAACAATATATTTAGGCAATCTAGAAGGAAAGGACCGTGACTACATAGTCTATCTCTTACCTCTTCACTGTTTTATTAAAGACCTCTGGGATTCATTAACTGAACCTTAAAAGCTATTAAATCAGTTACCTACCCTTAAGATGATTTCTTTTGGTTTCTGCTTCTGTGCTTACGTCCATATTCAGCCTTAAAGTTCTGGTGGCAATTCTTAGGCCTAGATATAAAATACATGTTTTAAAATAGTATATGATTACACATTAAGATGAGGTACAGGTTTACAGTTTACCATGAATCCAATTTCAGTCTTTATAGAAAACCATGGTGTGTGTGAGTTTATATGAGAAACAGAAAGAGATAGAATGTTTTCCTCTAATTATATTTCAGGAAAGATATAATTTACCCTTTTTATTAAAAACATAAAAATAGTTGTCTGATTTCTAGGTAAACACTTTGGTAAAAGATTATTGCTGTGGTGATTTAGTATCATTGATAGCTTTAAACAATGCCAGCTTAGAACATAGGTTGTCCTTAATATTCAAAATAATTTGGGGAGATATTTTAACTTGTTTTTAATATAGTGATATTATGTTTACTTTAAGGTAGTGATGCTCTTTTTCGTGATTTTAGCATACTTTAGACTCCAGTCTAGAAGTAGGGATAGCCCAAAAGTGAAGGTTTCTTTATGTTAAACACTTTAGCACTTTTTGTATGTATAGTACTATACTATGCACAGTGGTGGATACAAAGATAAAGCACATGTAGAACTAGAACTCAAAATGCTTATTTTATTAGAAAAAATAATTAAATAGTTAAGAACTATACAAAGTGGAAATCAATAAATGAGAAATACCTATATTAAGTCCTACGGAAGTTCAGAAGGATTCATTTAATATTTATTGAGAATTTTAAAATTTATAGGCTTTATGCTAAGCATACTACAATATTTCCTGCCCTTAAGAATCTGACAGTCTAATGGAAAAGACAGCTATATAAACAGATAACTATAACACTATGTGGGAAATACAATAATAAAAGATATGGACTGTATATTACAGGAGTACAAAGGAGAGAGATCTCTAATAAACCAAGAGGATCTAGAAAAGCTTTCTAAAAGAAATAATACCTTAGCTGGGTTTTCACAAATGAGTATGGTTAGCAAAGTAAAGGGGCAACTACATGAAAGGAGTATATTCTAGGCAGGCAGAGTATAGTAGGTGTGGCAGGGGGAGAGAGGGAGGGGAGGACAGAGAGAGAATTCAATTTAGGTTACTGAAAGCAAAAGGGATGTGGCGTTATTGTTGAGAAATGAGTGTGAAGACATAGGCAAGGGCCAGAATAAGGACGACTTTATATTATGGAATTCAGATTTAATCAGTCTCATACATAATAATTATTAAAAGATTTAACAGAAGGAAATTGTTCATTTTGGACAAGTTAAATTTGAAATCCCTGAGGGACATCCATGTGGACATGTCCAGTCAGATACATGAGTCAAAAGCTTAAGGAAGAGAAGTGAACTGGCAGTAGAGATTTGGAAATGATCAGTGTAGTTGAAAGTAGATGGGATTCCCTGGGGAGAAGACTGTAGCATGAGAAAAGCAGCATGCCACGAACAGCAACCTGGGATCTCAGGATGGAAGAGCAGGGAAAGGAATAGGACCTCACAAAAGAGATGTAGTGATGACTGCAAGGAATGAGGTTACTAAGGGAAGTATGTGTCACAAAAACTAAGGTAGAGGGTTCTAAGGAGGACAATGGGGAGCAGTGTCGCGTATAGCAGAGATGACTGGTCAGATAGGATAAATAGGAAATACTGATCTTAGCATCAGAATGATCAAAGCAGAATCCAGACTGTATTGTATTGAGAAGTGAATCAGGAGGTTAGGAAGCACAGACAGTGATCGTATACCATTATTCAGAAGTCTGGCTGAGGAGGTTTGAATTCAGCCTCCACCACTTACCAGTTTTATGACCTTAAGCAAGTTAATCTGTTTTCTTCAACTTTAAAATGGGGATCATAATACCTACATTTTAGGGTTTCTATAAGAATTAAAAGAGTTTATATATGTAAAGTACTTTGGAAAGTACCTACGTATACTCAGACACAATAATTGTTAACTATTATAATCAGTAAGACAGAGAGGAGAGAGATTAAATGATAGCTAGAGAAAGGGTTGGGGGTTGATTTATTATTTGTTTTTTTGGTTTTGGAGACAAGAAGGAACAAGAAAGATCTTCCTATTAATAACTAAGGAAAATCAACCAGGTTTGGACCTGAGACTTTAGCTTCTATATGGAAAAATTTGTTTCGAAATCTAGAGGCCTTCTAATGCTAGTTTGCTCTTAACTCTTGGGGATACAGTGTTCAAGTCACCTTCTATTCCAGTTTCTTATATAAAGAAATAATAGTTCCTATTTACCTCTCTACCAGAGTTATTGTAACAATAAAACATAATATTGAGGCTGGGTGCGGTGGTTCATGCCTGTAATCAATCCTAGCACTGTGGAAGGTCAAGGTTAGAGGATCCCTTGAGCTCAGGAGTTTGAGAGCAGCCTGAGCAAGAGTGAGACCCTGTCTCTACTAAAAATAGTAAAAACAAGCTAGGTGTGCATGCCTGTAGTCCCAGCTACTCGGGAGGCTGAGGCAAGAACATTGCTTGAGCCCAGGAGTTTGAGGTTGCTGTGAGCTAGGCTAATGCCACAACACTCTATCTAGCCTGGGTGACAGAGTGAGACTCTGTCTAAAAAAAAACCAAAAAACATAACACTGAGTGATGTTTCTTGAACTTTTCACTTTTCTCTTAAATTTTTTCTAACTTCTGTAGACCCAGAGTATAAATTCCCTTCTGTAGGCCCTCATGAAAATCTTGTACATCCCTCCTCTCAGTTCCCATACAAACCTTGTACATATCTCTATGATAGCATTTGTCACATTGTTGCTGACATTCTGTCTTCTTTACCGGTCTATGAACTGCTGTGCTTTATTTATCTTTCAATCCCTTGTAATGTCAGCACAGTACCTGACATATTGTAAACTCTCAATAAATGTTAGGTTGGATTCAATATAGAAAATTGCCTAAATGTGGTTTATATTTGTGAAGTTCTGCTTGAGCATCATAAAGTTTCAGAAACTTGAAAAATATTTAAAATAATTGTTACTTTTTCTAATTAATTTTTTAATGTCAAAAAGGCAAAGGTCCCTCCTTTGACTAAGCCTAATGTCTAGTCAGGATAGACAGTATTGTTCAAGTAACTATGTTTTTGTTTTAATCCACTGTCATTAATTCTGAAGTCATATTTAGTCTTATCATTTAAAAGAATCATCCTTGAAAAGAGTAAGAATTTGGTAGATAAATGTCTAAAACAAGGCTACTTAATTATCTTATTAAATCCTTACCAGTACTAAATCAGAATTATCTAGATCCTTTTTGTTCTCATATGTTTCAATCTGCCACTGCCAACCTTTCAGGAAAAGAAATTGTCCATCACTTGATGGAGGATTATTTTGTGGGTCACCGTTTTTGTACATGGGCCAATGAACAGTTTATCATTCACCTTAAACCTAATCTGAGCAATTGTTTCTTTACTGTTCTTTCCTCCAGTTTTTCCTGAAAATGTATGTACTTTCAGCCTATCTGAAAATGTGGCTTTATATGTATGTTTATATATTTTGTCTGTGAATATGCTAGTAGTCACTGAGAGTCTTATGTGTGTAAATATTTGTAACATGTAGTATTCTCCTTTCTTTGTTGAAGCGCTCTCCATCCTGTACTCCAGCTAGCAAAGGCAGACGTGTAAGAGACTATTGCACTTTGTGTATCCATCCTGATGTCTTCTACCCCTCTCTTATCCTTTTGCCTGCGGTTGCAGAACATGTTAATGTTTTTGTGATATTTATTGCATGCTTTGTGCTGCTGCTCCTGCTATTGCTACTATGCTTTTATGTATTTTCTTTTATTTTTTGGTTTTTTGGCTTTGGCCGCAAAGCTTTAGGAATGTTCATATAAATTTCTGTAACCAAATTACTAAAATGATATCTTTTTTTTGATTGGGGGAAAAAAGTAATCCTAAAGTATGCTTTCTAAGTTGATCAAATACAAAGTAAATGAGTTTCCAAATAAGAATATGATATAAACAAATAAATAAATATGTAAATATTTCTTAGCAGTTTTAATTATATGTAAAGAAAACTTGATAATTCATATTGTACAAAATGTTTAAAAGATTTGGGGTAAATTATAGATCTTATTGACTACAGTTTTATGTAAATCAGTTCTGGAGAAATCTTGAGAGGGTTTGTTTTTTTAAAATGTAGTTTAAAGGAATCTCCCTAAATATCTTATATGTGTAGATTTGAGGAGATGTTAATAATAAATCCTTTGTATTGTGAGATAATTCCAAGATTTAAAAAATATGTGTAACAGCCTTTATATACTTATTATTAACAAACTATAAACATCTTCCAGTGATAATGCTAGCTTCTTGTTTTTCACCCTGAAATGGGTCCACCATTATCCCTATGCTACAAGATTCTGATATGCCTAAAGTGGGGGATCTATATGTGGAAAGGTCTCACATTTTTGTAAACCACCCTTCATCCCAACACCAGTCATGTATATACATACATAATCTCCAGTTTGAAAGCGATAGACTAGCTGATATTATTTGTTGGGATTTTCATATACTATTTAAGATAGTAACATCGGAAAGGGGAAAGTAGGCTGGGTGTTGTGGCTCGCACCTATAATGCCAGCAGTTTGGGAGGCTGAAGCAGGAGGATCACTTGAAGCCAGGAGTTCAAAACCAGCCTGGACAACATAGCAAGACCTCATCTCTACCCAGAAAAAAAAAAAAAACCAAAAACCTAGCCAGGCATGGTGGCATGGACCTGTATTCCTAGCTACTTGGGAGGCTGAGGTGGGAGGAGCCAAGGAGTTCTGGGCTGTAGAGAGCTATGATTTGCACTATGGCACTCCAGCCTGGGACAACAGAGAGAGACGCTGACTCCAAAAAAAAAAAAAAGAAAAAGAAAAAGTCAGTGATAGATAACAAGTTTTTAATGTTCACCTGTCAGCTTCATGGTCATTGATATTGATCAATACCTTAAATCCAGGATTCTTGGACTTCAGAAGTTCTGGATCAGGGAATTCTCTGGTTTATGGAGAACGTGGGAAGTTGTAGGGTGGCCTTATCTTTCTGAATTCAACTGAGATCTCATTAATTATTGAAGTTTATTAAAAGATTGCCAGTTCAATTGACTTCTTGGTTACTTTGAGATTTGTAGAGAGTTAAAGCCATTAGGTATTTGGATTTATTAGATTAATCTGAGTATAAATTATATAACCTCTAGAAAAGAAGACCAAAATGTTGTATGCCCAATTATATTAGATTCAAATCATCAGCCTGTTAATTGACTAAATTTTTAACTGCTTGTTTTTTAATAAGGTTATAATTTAGAGATTTTTTTTTTCTGATTAATTTTATTATGGATTAGTTATATCTCACTTGCCTTGCAGACTTCTGGGGCCATGGCCACATAGAGCATTTCTTTGAATCTTGAAATAAGGAAAATATTTTGAAGGAAGTAACTGTTACAAGGTCCCTACTCTTAATTCTGTATCTTTATTCTGTAGGATATGAATAAGCCACGATTAAACAGAATCTGTTGACTTATAATTACAAAACTTTTTAACATGCAGATGTGATAGGCTTGATTATCTGCTTTCCTGGCTGCCTTCAGTTTTTCCTTGATTAAGTATCTGACAAATAAAAAGTCAACCACTGAAAAGTGGCAGTGCCTATGAAGGAGATGATTAAAGAATTATAAATTATTCAGCAGTTAAATAGAAATATCTCAGTGGATTAGTGAGAAACCCCGTAGTCCCTGGACATCAGTGTATTTCAGTAGACACAAATAGTTAACCATTCCTAACAGTGACCTTGAATCTAATAGTAGCATAGGATTTTATGTTATATGCATGTTTTCAGACAAGAAATTATGCAGTACTTTTATGGCTGGGCGTGGTGGCTCACACCTTTAATCCCAGCACTTGGGGAGGCTGGAGCAAGAGGATTACTTGCGCCCAGGAGTTCAAGGTTACAATGAGCTATGATTGCACCACTACACTCCAGCCTAGGTGACAGAATGAAACCCTGTCTCAAAAAAAAAAAAAAAAAATTTATAAGTAACTGTGAAATGTCATATGAATGAGGTAGTATTACTATATTATGTTTCTCATATTCTTGTTTCTAATATGCTATTAAGCCTCATTTATAGTTTGAAAACTTACATTCTTTACAATGAAGCATAGTATAAGAAAAATTTGTTTTTAACAGTATTATTAATGTCTGAATATAAATGGTTAAGGAGAGTTCCATAGCGATTTCATTATTAGTGAGAAATACTGAATGTTTCATTTCAGTTTGTTCCTTTAGAGTTTGGAGCAGAGATTATATTAATAAATAGCCAACATGTGGGTTAACATTCGTTTTTCTAGAACATTTGTAAATTCTCTAGAGTGGATGTTCAAATCAATATATTGAAAATAACTTGAGAAGAAATTTTCATAAAGAGAAATAAATTGTATTATTTATAACTAGTCAGATTACACTTAGTAGTCATAACCTTCATTAATTTGTTATAATGATTTGTTTTAGAGTGATAAAATATTATATTTACTATTTTCCTAATGATATAGTACTTTTGTAATACTGGTTTTTTAATCAGTAGCTCAATTAACAGAAATAATTGTTTCACCAAAGATTTGAGGTTGTAAGTATTCTGAATACAAAATATTAGATTACTTGTCACTTTGTGTCCAGAATACTTCTAGGTAAAAGATAAAGATAATTAATAAAAACTGGATATTTTTCAGTTGACTTAGTTTTATATTTACCAATAAACAACATGTTAGATGTAAGCTATTTTTTGATAGCTCAACTTTATAATTCATATCATATCTTTCTATCTTTTACTTTAAAACCAAGTTTCTTATGAGAATGTTGCTAATTGTACAAATCTGTAATTATTTTGGGGATAGAAAAGGCCCATTGGTACATATTCAAGATGAGTAGTTTTAGGTTTTTTTATTATTTATTAGGAAGACCATACTCATAATTTGAGGAATTCTTGATAAGTGAGGCATCTAAAAATCAGACAGTTGCCCGATCTTGGAAAGAAAGAAAAAAAACCTTTCTATTTTTATGTACTACTTTTAAGAATACATTTGAGAATCATTTATTAGGAAAATCATAATAGATTCAGGAAGCATTATGGACTTTTTGTATAACTGTTTATGCAGTGTGAACAATACTGCTGATATTCAACTTTTCTGCTTTTTTTTTAGACAGTAGATCATTAAGTAAAAACAGATACTGGAGTATAATAGATGTTTCTAATGCATATTCCTCAGAATAACTCCTTAAAGTATGTTTACATAGGAAAAAAATTAGTTAACCAAAACATTTTTTAAATTACATTTACATGAAGATTTCTTTATTTTTCTCAGTGGATTGCAGCTTAGAAGTATTAAGTGAATTGCGTACACTGTTCAGATGAAATTTGTTTCCAAGGTCCTTCTTTAGACAACATCAAAATATACTGTCCAGTAAATATTAACAATTTATTGCTTTTTACTGTTTCTTCTTTTTTATTCTTTCTATCATAAATCTAATTATGGAATTAAAATGTCTCTACTATTGATGTATATCATATTTATTAGCTTTTGCTGCATTATTAATTCAATTCATTGCTTATACTTAATGCTATAATGTTTTAGCATGCAAAGAATGACACAAAAAATTTAATTTCCATAATTTAAATATAATATTATTGACTATATTTGTTTTTAAGATTTTAACTACTTTGTAGAAAAATAACTAGTGATATTAATCAATTGCTTTGCTGCCATATGATATCTGAATGATTGCCAATTAATTATTAAAATGAGTTTTAGTCTATATCTTTAAATCCTAACGTAGTCATTGAATATTTTGAAAGTTTAATACAATTGCTGCTTAGTTAATATAATAAGCTATTAATTATAAATGCATTGTTAAGCACTTATAGTTAAAATTAATAATATCTTGAAAAGCATAATCTGGTGATAATGAAAACTTTGATAAAGAAAGTATGTGAAACTATATTTTTTTAATTGTTATACCACTTTTGAGATATCATTTTCACTGGCAGTAATCTAGAAAGGAAATGAAATATTAAAACCTATTAATATTATTAGCTATTAGCTTCTAGTAGAGTCTTTTAAAAGACCTGGGAATTTTTTTCTAAGTTTGGTATTTAAAACTTTTTTTGCTCTAACTCATCTTTACTAAGCTTTGTTCCTTGTCTTTATGAGAAACACACTTGGAAAGTAAAGTGGTAATTTTAAAACCTCAATTATATATTCATGGTGGGTTTTTAAAATTAAAAGTCAGAGTATTGTTATAAATGGCATAGTTCAACTTTTTAATCTGTTCAGTTAATACCATCTCAATATTATCCTATTATTTTTACTTATTTTTAGTTTTTTAAAAGGAAACTAACTTGATTTTGTTTAATCTTTCAAATTGATGTTTACTTTAAGAGCATACAGCTCTAAAAAGCTAGTATGGTCATTTTCATTCTATTTTTACAATTAGTATTGGTTTATCTTTTTTATTGAAATATTTTCTGCTTTTGAATAACTACTTTTTACCTCATTCAGTTAAGAAAATTATTTTGAAATCTATCTTCATTTCTATTATTTTCTTTCATTTTTATTGATGGGTAAACACTAGTTAGGTCTGTTAGACTTTAATAAAAACAGTGATTCTTCAGGAGAGCCAAGAGGTGTGTATTAAAACCCTCAAGAGTTATTTGAGTCGCTAATATGTGTAATCACAGATGAAACTGATGGTATATTTTTCCTTTACCCAATATTGCACTGTCATAATTTCACATTTTCAGAAGGGCCTAAAACGTGTTGATAAATGTTTTAACAACCATTTCTGGGGCTGGGAGAAGAAGCCCTGCTTTTTAGATTTGCCAGTTTCATGTTGTAAACATCCCTTGTACTGACAAAATCAGTAAACATCCCTTGTACTGACCTTGTACTGACAAAATGGCTTAAGGTAGCATATTCTAATTTCAGTGCAAAAACAGTATCAAAACAGTATGCTCAATTTTTGTCACCATGTGCTTACATGGCTCAAAGAGCAGGCCTGCTGTAAAATTTCAACCAGTACTATTGGAAACAGCAAGTTATTGTGTTTCTCATTTTTAAAGAGTTTTTAAAGTAAGTGGACCCAGAGGATACAAAGCCAGTATATTAACTATTCAGTCCTATTCACAGCATTACCTTTCACACAGGAACTTCTGATTTTATGTGTTTCAGTCAGGTTACAGGGCTAATGGCTTTTGTGACAGGTCAGAAACTTTTACATTTTCTGAAAATGGCCCAGTTTTTTACACATAGAAAATCCTCTACTTGGACACTCAGTTTTAAGTTCTTACTAGTGCAAAATGTATCAGTTCACTTTGCTTATCAGTTCCATTTTAACTGAACCCCCTCCCCCATGATCTCTTAATTCACCTTACAATATTTATATAATCTTATAGAAACTAGGAGGAGGAGATTTTTAGAACATAAAAGACGTTTCTGCCTTATTCTCAACCCAGGATCATGTTTCAGATTAATAATTTAAACTGGTTACCTTCTCCATGGCTGCCCCTGAATAAAATTGTGAACTAGCAAATTTGTCTTGAGTCCTGTTTTCTTCTTTTAGTCTCCTCTTTCTAGTCAAAATTCACTGTCAGCGTGGCTTCTCCTTTGGCATGTTTAATTGTGATGTTTAATGGACATCCTTGCAGTTTAAGATGACACATTTAAAAAAAATTTCTCCTAGTGATGACTTGA
Source organism: Mirza zaza (assembly GCA_008750895.1). Classification (NCBI taxonomy): domain Eukaryota; kingdom Metazoa; phylum Chordata; class Mammalia; order Primates; family Cheirogaleidae; genus Mirza; species Mirza zaza. Next base: position 120,499 of record VSMD01121277.1, on the reverse strand, counting down.
GCCCTGCCCCTTGATGGGAAGAATCAGCAGAACTTGTAGGATCTTATTTGGAATTGATGTTCTCTATTGTGTTTTTGTTCCTGTTTATGTTTAAATTTTCTTTTTGTTTCACTGGAAAGATGATGCTCAGTTTTAGACGTTAAAAGTGTACAAGTAACTTTGTTACAGTAAAATTAACACACACTAAAAAAAACCAAAAAACAAAATTCCCTGTCAGGAAATGAGATAATATAACTCATCCTCCATGATTGTTAAATTACTTTGAGTACCTGTGCTGTGGAGATGCCTGTGTAAAAAAAAAAGAGTTTTGCATTTGGAGGCAAGAGGTGGGATTCAGGCCTGGCTCTCTAGCTTCACAAGGTAGTTTTATGAAATCAGCCACATCATACATACAGAGCTGTTATTCAGCTGGTAAGCTTTAGTTCATTAGTTCTAGTTTTTAAAATGTTGAAGTACTTTCCTAGCAGTTAGTAAATCATTGCTGCTCCAAGTCCCCTAGATTCTCTCATCGAGACCCTTCCTCACTTCTCCAAAATCTAAAAATTAAAGGGTAAGGCCTGGTGGTAGCCATGTTGGTCATCTCCACCAAAGCCTTGTTTTTGGGTTGCCAGAATACCTGTCCATGCCCACCATCCTGGGAGGTCATGGTTGGGCACCAGTAGAGGACTACCATAGTGTTTGCAGACTACTAGCTTGTCCCTCCCACACATCTGTCAGATTTTTAAAATTTTCCATATTGAACAGAAGTTGACTGTTTTCTACATATGTAACATATCATAAATCCATAACAGTATACATTATTTATAGATGGGAAATATCCCTAAGTTGAGAAAGTTATTTGTACCTTTAGAGATTGAAGCCATGTACCCAGAGTTCTGTTGCGATGAAAACAGAGCTGAGAAGTTAATTTCTAGGGAAGCCTTTTGTTTCCAAGTGTTTCTATTCCCAATCGAGTCCAGAATTTTAAAAGAGATTTTCTTTGTTCATTTAGTTTTGAGTACAAGGGTACAAGGGCCATTAATATTTTAATCAGTTGTTCAAATAATTCTACTTTGTCAAAACATTCTCATGACTATACCTGAGCTTTTCTTCTTGATAGTTCTAAGGGGTACATTATCTATTGTCATCGTGTCTTCCATCTAAAATAGTAATTATAATAATAAAGGAAAATTTTAAATTCATATTTAAAATCCTTAAGCTGATGCCCTTTTTATTGATTTGTAACTTCTGATCTAAGCATTGTTCTTGCTGTACACCATATTCAAAACAATTTCCCTAACCTCTTTTCCAAATTGTGTTCATTGCCCTTTCATTTTAAAAACTCAATCCTAGTAATTTTGAAAATTGCCAAACTGAAAAGTCAATCAGATTTTTTATGCTAAATTTTAACCCAAAGCATTTTTAATTTCTAAACATACTTGGCTTAAAAGAGTGCAACTGGATGGATGTAAGTGCTGGTGTTTCTACTGCTGCAAAATAAAAAGGAGATTTACTTTAGTGACCAGCATGAAGCTGACAGGTAGTTTCTTTTGCTTTCTATAAATGACTTGTAAGATACCAAATTTTATTATTATCAAGGACAAAATTATCTCTTATCTGTAGTGTATATCTCTATTAAGTATTAAATATATTGCATGTATTTCACAAATACAACTTATTTTGTGAAAGACAAAAGTTCCATGTGGAATACAAATATAGAACATGGAGTGGAGGTGACATGCTCCAAGTTTGGAGATCAGTGAAGATTGGGAAGGAGCCTTTGGTTCAGTACTGTTGTCTTAACCCTTGTTTACTTTAAAACTAATGGTTATGCTTTTGTGTAATGACACATCCCAACATGAATATTCAAACTATAGTTTGTCATCCTTCTTTCTTAAGAAATGTTGTCATGATCATGCCTTACAAAATTTACTGCAAGCTGCACATTGTTTAAAAGTGATTTCTTGGGTTTTTGTGTTTCCTGACTTATTTTCCTAGACTGATCCCGTTGAGAACACATATGTACGGAACTCGAGCATCAAGTTTTACATCCAGTCAAGGTCCACATCTCCTTCCACATCTAGTGAAGCTGAGCCAGTTAAGGTGCCTCATTGGAGCAGCCTTGCTCCCCTACTTTTCACTTGTGTCAGGAAAGAGGGAATTGAAAATAACAAGTGAAATCTGTCTTCTTTTAGTTAAATAAATGTTGTATAATAAGTTAGTCTATTGAAATCACTACATTTAACCGATAATATAGATAGAAGTAGAAAACTAAAGTAGAAAAATTGTCCCCAAATATTCAACCTGAAGTAGACAAAAAAATATAAAGGCAGTCTTTATTTTAATTAGAGAACTGTGTAGAACAGAGGATAAAGTAATGTGAATTTTGGAATTATATGCAAACTTTGTAGGCACTTGGCAGTACAGACGTCATTCTCATATTTTAATTCTTCTAATAAATTTAATAAGCTATGATATAATTAATCTGTGACATCATAAATAGAGCTAAAAAATAAAATTGCCACTGTTGGCAACTGAATAGTTTAACTGCTAAATCAGCAACTGGCATTCAACTAAATCATGCCTTTTAATAATTTAAATAACTATGTTGCGTTTACACTTCATATCAATCAATTGGTCAGTTTTCTCAAGAGGGATCATTTCCTCCACAAGTTAGAGGAGTTTTGTACCTCAGTGCATGCCATCTTGCTTCAAGGTGCAGTTCTGGTTCTTCACGCAGCATGACAATTCAGATAGAGCTCCTCTTCTTTCATTTTTTAATCTTTAGAACTGTGTCTGACATTGCAATAGAAGCAGATAGTTCAATCTGAAAAGTTGTCTGTGTGACAGCTTAGAGTTTTAGTCAAGTGTGAGTTTTAGTCAGATTCTGACTTGTTTTTTCCAACCCTGGCATAGACTCTTTCAAATGGGCTAAGTTAATGAGTCCGTCTGGTTTTTAAATTATAATTCTTAATATTTTTGCTTTATACATTTTATATTTTGATGATAAAATATTTCAAGCATACAGAGAATATGATATATACCCATGTAACCATCACCCACAGATTTAACAGATGTGAACATTTTCCCCTTTTTTTTCAGATTTTTATTCAAAGAAAATATTCCAGAAACAGCCTCCCATATACCATTCCCCTCTCTACTTTCCCAGACATATCCAACTATCCTAAAGCTGATGTTCATCTTTCCTTCCTTGGTTTTACATATTTATTTCATTTGTATCCATAAATGATACATGATGATGCTTATAGTGTATTAAAATTTACGCAAATGTTACCTGTATCCTTCTGTAACTTTTTGCATTCAAAAATATGATTTTGAGATTTATTCATACAGATATGTGTTCATTAAGTTCATTCATAATAACTGCTGCATAATCTTACATTGTATGAATACACCACAACTATTTATCCGTTCTCCTATGGTTGGATATTTAGATTTCCAATTTTTTGATATTACAATCAATGCTGAAGTGAACATTCTACTTTTGCAGATATGTAGAGTTAGTTTAGCATATATACTTAGAAGTGGAATTACTGGGTTAGGTGATACGTGCATCCTCAACTTTAACCAAATCTTGCCAAATTGTTTTTGCAGTGTTTGGACCAATTTTTACTCTTACCAGCAGTGTATGAAAGTTCCCCCTTTTCCCCACATCCTTGTCAACCTTTGGTATTGTCAGACATTAACTTTTGCCAATTTGATGGATATGAAGTGAAATTTTTGTTTTAACTTGCATTTCTAGTGTTATTAAGCATCTTTTTTATGTGTTTATTGATGATAATTTGCCTGTTCATGTCCTTTGTTCATTGTTCTATTGAATTATTTTTCCTGTGTTCTAAGTGCTCTTTATATATTCTGGATGCTAATTCTTTGCTAGCTATATGCATTGCAAATATTTTCTTCCAGTCTGTGGCTTATTTTTAAATTTTATTTTTGGTATCTTTTTGTCTTGTGAAAGTTTTGATTTTAAAGTAGTCAGATTTATCAGTCTTTTCCTTTATGACTTGTGCTTTTTATGTCTTTTAAAGCAGTTCTTCCTTGTGCAGAAATTATAAAGATTTTCTTTCGTATTCTCTTCTAAAAGTTTTTAAGTTTTTGTTTTGACATGTTTAGGACCTTAATCAAACTGAAATGTATTGTTATATATAATAGGAAATGGAGTTCTAATCTCTTTTTCCCATATAAACAACTGACTCCCTCCATATTGATTTGTAATGCTGTCTCTGCTTTATATGCATGGGTCTGCTTGGGAGTTCTCTATCCTCTTCCACTGTTCTGTTTGTTATTCCTTCCCTGACACCAAATTGTCTTAATTGCTGTAGCTCTGAAATAATTCCTGATACCTGGAGTGGTGAGCCACCCTGACCCACCTTATTCTTCTTCCATTTCTTCTGGATCCTTTATTTTTCAGTTACTTTTAGGGTCAGCTTATCAAATTCCTTGTGGGACTTTTGATTGGAATTGCATTGAATTTATAGATTTATTTGAGAATTGACATCTTCATGATATTTGGTATTTCCATCTATGAAACAGGGTATACATATTAGATAGGTATTTTACATCCTTTGGTAAAGTTTTATTATTTTTAGTATGTTCCATATTGCTTGTTAAATTTGTCCCTAAGTACCTTAAATTTTTTGTTATTATAGTGAGTGGAATCCTTTCAGTATAAACTCTGTTGATCTGGTATCCAGCACCTTTGCTTGACTCTTTTTAATTTTTAGAACTTCTCTTGGATTTTCTGTGTAAATTCTAATGACAATTTTTCTTGTTTTTCTTAATTAACTTTAATATAGCTTTTCATTGTTCTCTTTTATCTTTCATATTTATCTTTTCAAATGTTAAATTATAAATTGGGTGTAAAACTTTTCAAGCTGTTTAAAAGTAAATAAAATTTAAATTAGAACTAAACTCACAAACAGAAAACTCTGAGAAACTCAACTGAATTCCTTTTTAAGGCTATAGTGCATATAAAATATTCTAATTTTGGTGGTGATATAGTAAGAAAGGCAAAAGGAGACCATCCAGTTTTCACTTAATACTTTACAATATTCTGTAACCTTATACCAGGACTTTTTCCTGTTATTTTCTTGCTTAGCATGCTAAAATGCAGTTATTCTTCATGTTTTTTTTTTATACTTTGCTAATTAAGCAATGGCTCTTTTTACCCACAGTAAGGTCCAATAAAATCACTGGTTCCTTTTATTCAAAGGAAAATCTTACAATAATACCCCATAAAAGAATACTATATTTTACAAAGCTAACTAATAAAAATATGGTTGTTAACTAAATTTGTATTAAGTTGAAAATTCCAAAAATATTAAATAATCTCACTCCTTTCTTTGGAAATTAATTTCTGCATAAAAATCCCACTAATCTCAATCTTTGTAGCTATGTATTCAAATCCACAGAGCTGTGTTCTGTATATGTAATACATGTTATATATATGGAAGTTGAGTAGTTAAAATAATTTTCTATTTTGCCTATAAATCTTGCTAAAAACTCTTTCAGATACATTTTGGAATTAATATGGAAAATTCAGGTGAATGTGAAAATTAATATTCTCATTTTTATGTAGGCTACATGCTATAACTTTTTTGGGTTTTCTTCCTTGAATTTTCTTTTCCAAATTATTTATTTTTACTAAATAAATTTACAAACTTAAATAATTTTTAGTAAGTGAACAAATATTTCATTTGTAGATATTGCAGTCAGAAATTTAAATTATTAACACTGAGAATTTTAGCTTTATTGAGTTTTTTTTAATTAGTAGAACTTTTTGCCTTATTTGTGTTTTGTTTGATTTTATTTACTTTCATATTTTTTGAGTTATATTTGAAATAGATGGAATGTTTCATATCATTTATTTCCTTTTTTTGCCCCTGGGTTCAGATTGTAGACTCTACTCCACTTCCAGTTCACACACCAACCTTAAGGAAAAAGGGATGTCCTGGTTCAACTGGCTTTCCACCTAAGGTACTCAAGCTAGTTTGAAGGCAATAGTGTATTTGCTTTGAATTTTTTGATATTGATTTCTTCAAAGTTATAATCATATGTTTATAGCATATAAATATGTTTAAAAATATTGATAATAAGGAAATTAAGCATAAGTATGGATTGGTTGTAGAGAATAAATAGAAGATTAGCAAAAAAAGGTACAATTTTCAAATCTGTAGAAGGAAATGCTATCCGTTGAATGGCAACCAGAAAGGAAAAAGAGACAAAAGGAAAACATGGTGACACAGTACTCTTGTTGTGTAATAAATTGTCTCAGATCTTAAAACAACCCTCTTTTTATACTCATAATTTATTGGGGTATGAATTTGGGAAGGGCTCCACTGGGAAGTTCTCATTAGGTGTCTTCCATGTAGTTGTATCAATAGTAAGACATCAGCTGAAACTGAAGTTATCTGAAGATTGCAACTGGAAGGTTGTTCAGTTCCCATGACAGGCAGTTATTGCTGTTGATAAGCTACTCCTGATCTCCCCAGCATGACAATCTTAGTCTTCTTACATAGCAGCTGGTTCCCCCCAGCGTGAACATAATAAGAGAACCAGGTGGGAGCTACATGGCTTAAAGCAAAGGTATATAGAAAGGTAGGAAAAAAAGGGAAAGTAGATTTGTACTACAAATTGGAATTTAAGGTAAAAAACATTAAAAGGCATAAAAGAGAACATTGTATTCTAATAAAGGGAATAATAGATAAAGAAAATAATAATGATCATGATTGTACATGGACCTAACTATAAAGCCGTAACCTATGTAAAGCAAGAATGATAGAACTTAGGGAGAAAAGTAGATTAGAGATAGATTAGAAATTTTAATACACTCCCTGTAAACAAACAATATAGTAGGAAATAAATGCATAGCAGAGGACAGAGGGTTAATATCTGCATACATCAATAGCTTTTATAAACAAGAGAATAAACTATGCAATAATAGTAAACTGGCTAAAAGCCAAGAATAAACAAAAGAACGAATAAAAATAGTTAACAGTCTACCCAAAAGAACAAAAGATATTCTATGATAAAAACATCTGCACCTGAATGTTTATGGCAGCACAATTCACTATTGCAAGGATGTGGAAACAACCCAAGTGCCCGTCAATTCATGAGTAGATTATAAAAGTTTGCTATATGTATACAATGGAATATTATTCAATTATAAGAAATGATAGTGATCTAGCTAGCACCACTTATATTTTCCTAGATTGAACTTGAGCCCATTATCTGAAGTGAGGTATCACAAGATCAGAAGAATAGGCTCCACATGTACTTTCCATCAAATTGGCACTAACCGATTAACACTATGGTGCTCACACGGTAGTAAAATTCTCCAGGGATTAGGAGGATGGGAGTGGTAAACTCACAACTAAAGAACACAGTGAGCAATGTAGAGGGGGAAGGGCATGCCTCTAATCCTCGCTTGAGTGAGGCAAATACATAAAAAGTAACCAAAATGTTTGTACCCTTATAATACCCTGAAATAAAAGTTTTATAAAAAAAAGTGGGCAAAGGACTTGAACAGAAACTTTTCAAAAGAAGATAGACTAATGGCCAAAAAACATGAAAAAATAGTCAATCTCTAATCATCAGGGAAATGCAAATCAAAACCACATTGAGAGATCACTTCAGTGAGATTGGCTTTTATCAAAAATCCCAAAACAATAAATGTTGGCGTGGATGTGAAGAGATAGTAACACTCATACACTGCTACCGGGACTGCAAACTAGTACAAGCTCTGTGGAAAGTAATATGGAGATACTTCAAAGTGATACATTTGATCCAGCCAATCCCATTACTGGGCATCTACCCAAAGGAGAAAAAGACATTCTATAAAAAAGACATCTGCACTTGAATGTTTATAGCAGCCCAATTCACAATTGCAAAGATGTGGAAACAACCCAAGTGTGCATCAATACATAAGTAGATTAGTAAAATGTGGTATATGGAGTTCTACTCAGCTGCAAAAAGCAATGGTGATCTAGCACCTCTTGTATTATCCTGGATAGAGCTGAAGCCCATTCTACTAAGTGAAGTATCACAAGAATGGAAAAACAAGCACCACATGTACTCACCATCAAATTGGTAGTAACTGATCAACACTTATGTCCACATATAGCAGTAACATTCATCGGTATCAGGCAGGTGGGAGTGGGGAGGAGAGGATGGGTATATTCACACCTAATGGATGCAGTGTGCACCGTCTGGGGGATGGATACACTTGAAGCCCTGACTCGAGTGGGGCAAAGGAAGTATGTGTAACCTAAACGTTTGTACCCCTGAAAGACACTGAAATAAAAAAAAAAATAAAAATTAAAAAAATAAAAATAAAATAGCCAACAAATTGAAAAGATGCTCAAACTTACTAGAAGTTGGGAAAACCAAATTAAAGTAATAATGAGATATCCTTTGATATTTACAACATAAATATCCCCATTAAAAGTAGGGGTACTATGGTACATTATAGATGGAAATGTGAATCAATACCACCTTTTATAAAGCAATCTAAAAACTTTTTTATGTTACCCAGGCTGGTATTAAATTCCTGGGCTCAAGTCTTCAATCAGCCTCCTGAATACCTGGGATTATAGGCACATGCCACCTAACCTGGCTTAAAAACATTTTTGATTTAAAATATGTGTCAGTGCATCTTTTTAATCCAGTGAATAGAGGATTCTGGGAACATGATAGCAATGGGAACTTTGAATCTCCTCATAAAATGATAGACCAACTAGAAAGGATAACAAAATTTTAAAAGCCACAAATAAGACATAAACAAGAATAGAAAGAAAGATTTCCCACAAAGTCCAAAATGCAAACTGAGGGAAACAAACCACCAGCATCTATCGGCAAGACCTACGGGGTATTTAAAATTATACTAGAGAAAGTTAAGGTAAGGCAAAGGGACTGGTGATGATCTTGAGAGCCAGAAAAACCACCAAAATCCCATCAAGTACTGCTGAAAAATTCTGAGAATAGCAGAAACTGGTAGGGGATTTTGCAAGCTCCATTCCACAAGGAGTGTGAGGGAGATGTGATGGAGGAAGACGTGGCACTGCTGGAGTTATGACTTCTCAAAACTAACAGGAACGCCCTTGCAGAGCAAAGCCCTTCCCTAAGGAGAAACAGCTGGGAGTGGATTCAGAATTGAACAGGACAGGGAAGAAGAAATTTCCAGATATATAAGAAGAGGAAATGAGGATCTCAGAAAATATGAGGTTGTATTTTTTATCATTTTATGAAAATAACAGAAAAGGGAATCTAGAGCCATGGAGCTACAAAAACTATCTTAACGCATCCTTCCCTCATAAAAGTACAGGAAAAGTCATTTCACTGAAAAATGAGCAGTTGAGCCAGGTGCAGATTATAGGCTCAGGCCTATAATCCCAGGACTTTGGGAGGCTGAGGTGGGAGGATCACTTGAGACCAGGAGTTCGAGACCAGCCTGGCCAAGACTGAGAGAACCTGTCTCTACAAAAAATTTTTAAAAATTTAGCTGGGCGTGGTGGCATACGCCTATAGTCCTGCCTACTCAGGAGGATCACTTGAGCCCAGGAATTGAAGGTTGCAGTGAGCTGTGATTGCAACACTGCACTCCAGTCTGGGCAACAGAGGGAGATTTTGTCTCAATAATAATAATAGTATTCTCTTTAGTTTTGTGTTAATATATTAGTCTCAACTGAAATAAATACTACTTCATAACTATTTTAACCAGTATTCACATTTTATTGGACTATGAAATAGAATTTTTACTAGTTTAAATCAATCACACATATAAAAGACAAATAATTAGCCAGATTCGTTTTTATAAAGAAATAGGGCCAGGTGCAGTGGCTCACATCTATAATCTTAGCACTTTGGGCGGCCAAGGTAGTGGGATTGCTTGAGCCCAGGAGTTTGAGACCAGCCTGAGCAACATAGTCAGACCTCATCTCTACAAAACATAGAAAAATTAGCCAAGTATGGTAGCACACACCTATTGGTCCCAGCTACTCAGGAGGCTGAGATGGGAGGATCGCTGGAGCCCAGGAGTTCAAGGTTGGAGTGAGCTATGATGACACCACTGCATTCTAGACCAGGCAACAGAGTGAGACCCTGTCTAAGAAAAAAGAAAATGTTTTTTGAGTGCTTACTATGTGCTGGGCACTGTTTGAAAGACTTTATTTATATTAATACTTAGTTAAATACCCCATGAAGTAGATACTATCATTGATCCTATTTTATACCTGAGGAAAGAGAGAGAAGTAGGAGTTAAGTAATTTGTTCCTAAGTTCATACAGCAGAATGAAGGAATAATTATTTATTTTAATTCATTTATTGTTAAAACATGATGACGAGTTAATTTGAAGAAGAAAGACGTATTCCAAAGAGATAAAGTCTACATTGGCTTACCATCATATAAATCAGACAAAATTTAGAGAACTTTAACTGCTGGGTTTTCAGTAAGAAATTTCAGTCTGCCATCTGTCTCTGGACTAATATGTTTGTATGATATTTTTATCTGCTCAAGTATAATATTACCTCCTTCCGTGGAAGGAAAGAGATTTGTGAAATATATTATTTGTTCTTGGTCCCAGAAAATGAAATGCATGGTTTAGAATAGAAATAAGAATTTTTAGTTACTTTTTATTCTTCCTAAGAAGATATAAAGCATATTAAAATTCTGCATTTATATAGGCATATATCTGCAAGATTTCACTTAACTCTTTGCTGAAGGATAATTTGGAGAATTTATAAAAATCCTGAAGCCAACATTTGTGAGCCAAAAAAAGCTACAGTTTATATTATATACTTCTCAGATAGCATTTAAGAGCAAGTGATTATCATTTAACTTCTTATATTATTTTAGTTTATTCTAGCTCAATATTGCCTAAAAATATTTAAAGAGTATAAACTATAAGAAGATGTAATGAGAAATAGAAAGAATTCATTCTACTTCTATTTTAAAAACATTCTAGAAGATGGTGTGGGGTGTAGGGGCTCACATTATGGAAATCCTTTGAATAATAAACATGTATGCTTTATCAATTTGTTTTGCAGCGCAAGACTCACCAGTTTTTTGTAAAATCTTTTACTACTCCTACAAAATGTCATCAGTGTACCTCTTTGATGGTGGGTTTGATAAGACAGGGCTGTTCATGTGAAGGTAAGAACAAAATGGAAAGAAAATGTGACTGTAGAGTCCTAGCATTTACTATCTAAATTGTAATCAAATAACTTTATTCTCTTTAAAAGGTATATAAATGTTTATTTTTTATTTTACTTAATCATTTGCTTTTATTTGCATAACAGGAATAGAAACAATAAACTAAGCACCTTGTCTCACCTTAGAGAAACTAGTCAGATAGATGTTCTCTAGAAACATTTTTTATAGGAGATATATTTAAATGTTTTGTTCATCTTTGTTTCATTATTTAGGTGCATTTGTGGTCCCCAAAATGCATTAAACTATATGGTGAAAGACATGAAAGTTATCCTTGAATCTATTAATTTAATTTTAACCTCGTTTAATTTATTAGAAAAATTATTATTAAAAAGTAGGCAACTTAGTACCTTTTAAGAAACATTAAATGTCTGCCACTGTGCCTCAAAGATGTTTTATTCCTATTATTAATAGCAGAGCTTTTTCCCAACGTATTCTTTGCTGTTCATCATGTGTTTATGGAATGCCCGTCTGTGCTTCTGGGCACTGGGGCTACGGTAGCAGATTGGGGGAGAGACCAAGATCCTGCCCATGTGGAGCTCACATTCTCAGAAGCAAGAGAGAAAGTATCAGGGTCATTTGAACAGAAAACAAAGTATATTTGTTTGGGAACCTCTTTAGTTTTCCTAGGACCTCTGAAATAGAATGATTTAAATTATAAATGGTATATATTATTAATTTGTGTGAATGTATTAGAAATATACTTTTTTTAAAATCAAGTGAGACTTGCTACTACAATATCACCTTATGTGTGATTTGCTTATTTATCTCATGAAAAGGACAAGAAGATACTTGGTAATTCAAATTCTAATACTAGTTCCCATTTCCAAGCTCTCCTGCTCTTAGGGTTGGGAGGGACCTTAGAGGGACTGTCAGTCCCTATCAGATGCATTTGTTCCCTTTATATATACTTGTAGCTAGCCTGTATTTGACCACTTTGAGTAAGGGGGAAATTAATAGCATTTTAAGGCAATGCACTCTGTGTTTGGTTAGTTCTCACAACTAAAGTGAAAGATCCATATTATATTATTTTAACTGGTCCATTGGATACATGGATTTCAAGCCAAAGAAAATGTTGACGATTAAAAAATAAAATCAAAGATAAGCATTCATCTAACAATACCTTGCACTCAGTGAGTTCCCAGTGAATTTTCTTTTTGTTGAAATGAATTTTAATCAACCGTTTTTTTCTCCCTCTGAAAGTGTGTGGATTCTCATGTCATATAACTTGTGTAAACAAAGCACCAACTGCTTGTCCAGTTCCTCCTGAACAGACAAAAGGTCCCCTGGGTATAGATCCACAGAAAGGAATAGGAACAGCATATGAAGGTCATGTCAGAGTAAGTATGATTAAGTTGGGTTTAGATTAATCTTTTATGGTTTATTAATGATTTAAAATAAAATATAGTCACTTTAAGAACATATTGACAGAAAATTAAATGAATAAAATTGATCTAATAATTTTATTTCCTTCAGAGTAAGGATTTGAAAGCAAAATCTTACTTTTTACTTGGAAATAAATTCTAAAATGTCTCAAACTTTTCTGTATTGTCCCTATCTCATGATGAACAGTTGTTAAAATCTCTACAAAGGAGTCTTTAGCACCTGTTCTTGCCAGAGAGGTGGCATATGGTTATGAATTATGAGATATTATCAAGGCATAATCTTGTTATCTTGGGTAATATTTACAGTGTAAGGTGAATTTCATCTTATTACTAAATTTTTCTTTTGTGCTATTTAGAAAGAAAATGATGAATGTTATTTTAATAAATTACTAGTGCAAATTAAAATGGTGTCACTTAAAAATCTTTCAGAATAAAAAGTCATTCATTGTTTAATGAGTGTGTTATCATGTTTTCTTATATGTTAATATGTCCCATCTGCTACTTCACCAACCAAAGTTGCAAATTTATAACGTGTATCTTAAAGATTTCACCATGCAGTTACGTATGTAATTAAAGGGGCTCTGATTGACATTTTCATTTGATTTGTTTTTTGTTTGTCTAAAACAATTCTAAGATTCCTAAGCCAGCTGGAGTGAAGAAAGGATGGCAAAGAGCACTGGCTGTGGTTTGTGACTTCAAACTCTTTCTGTACGATATTGCTGAAGGCAAAGCATCTCAGCCCAGTGTTGTCATTAGTCAAGTGATTGACATGAGGTAAGCTTTTGAAGGCAAAAATATTTGTATCGTTGCAGCATAGAAATTCAAGTTTTTCTGATTTTTAAAAAATTATATTGGCATGGTTCATTTAAATAATCTAATTTCATATTAATTTCTAATTTACTGTTAATAATGTTCATATAGTAACAATTAAAAATAGGAAGCAAGGTGTAGTTATAGGACAGGTCGATATGTTTATTGAGATTGTAGGGTTAGGAGTCAAGGAAAACAAGCTGGTGTTTGAGTTCAAAAGACCAGTGTAAAGATTGCTGGGGTAATGGGGGCCTAACGTCTGATGTTTGTGTCTCGTAAAGGCTTGAAATATAATTCTAATGTAAGGAAAGGAAATAAAAATCTCAAAATCAAACAAGCTCTTGGAAAACATAATGATTCAGTAAACATTTAAATAAGTACATCTCTTGAATGTTTCTGGTCTCATTTTTCAGATTCTTCCCCTGTCCTTGGAGTGCTCTCCTTTACCTCTTCTCCTGACTCCAGGCACTGCCTGAGTGGTCTTGTTTACTCCCATAGCCTCAGCCATCACCTTGCATTGATGGCTCCCCAACATGTATCTCCAGTCCAGATACAACCATCCATGACTAAACACCAAAATTTCCCGCTGTGCCTCACACTGGCATTTCACACCAGATCGGTGTGAGAAATACCAGCAAGGAAAACCTGACAGAACCTGCTGAGACTATAGAAAGATAGCAGGGAGAAGACTAGATGTCAAGCCTTCTATGACCAAGGGAATGATGGTACCTATAACAAAATTAAAGAAATCGCAAGAAATAAATTATTGTGGAAGAAATCTGGTTTAGATGTTGAAAGAACAATAATATGTGAGATGAGCTGGGTTGAGGGCATTTAACATTTATTATGGGATGCAAGAGAGTCCTCTAGAAACTCTGAAGATCTACCAGAGTTCAAATCCCAGTTCTTCAGATATACTAGCCTTGTGACTTTGGGTAAGCCAGCAGTTACTTCTAGCTCTTGTATCATGCACCACTGTTAAGTTATTCTTGATAAATTACTTTGGGCACTATTGATTATAATGGGGGGGAAATAAAAAAAATTTTCAAGTTCAATTTGGATGTTTTGGGTATTTAAGCTTTGTGGATTGCTTCATGTGTTTTTAGATACAGACTCAAAGCTACACACACATTGCTGCATATACTAACTTTCAGTGTTTCTCTTTCCATTCAGGGATGAAGAGTTTTCTGTGAGTTCAGTCTTAGCTTCTGATGTTATTCATGCAAGTCGAAAAGATATACCCTGTATATTTAGAGTAAGTGTGTGCTATAATTTAATCACTGAATTATTTATTTTTAATGAGTATGTTTTGCCTCTCCATCTAAATCATAAAATGTATTACATAAAATGTAATCTTGTATTTCTTTATACACTTCATATTATCTAGTACTTGAATGTATAGAAAATTGGTGCTAAGTAAATATTTAATTAGCGAAAGACTTGTAGAAAGCATGAATATATGGCTTCTAAAATATGTTTTCTGATAGATAATATGTTTGAGTCCCATTTCATTTTTAAATAAATATTGCCACATGGAAAATTGGATATGTGAGGTTTTTTAAAAATAAAAGTTTCTCTCTTTAAAAATTAATGTGTTTCAGTTATCTACTGCTTTGTAACAACCATGCCAAAACTTAGTGGCTTAAACCAACAATGATTTATTGTATTTCACTATTCTGTGGGTCAGCTGTGCAGTTCTTGTGGTGGTGCAGTTCTGCATTCAGCACACTTGGAGCCAGAATATCCAAAATGACCTTACTCTTACATCTGGAGTCTTGGTGCTGCCTTTAGCTGGGTGATCTCTGCTCCCTTCTTTGTGGACTCTGTGCATGTTCCCTAATGATTAGGGAGCTAATCACTGGCCGAGCTCTCAGTGCCTGGCTTCTAAAAGAGCAAAAGAAGCTGCCAGACCTTTTAAGGACTGGGCCCAAAAAGGCATAATAACCCTTCTTTATGTTGAGCAAAGCAAGTCATGAGGTCAGACCAGTTTTAAGGGGAGGGGAAATAGACTCCACCTCTCAATAAAAAGAATGGAATTCCATAGGAGGAATTGTTCATGGCCATATTTGGAGGCTGTTTACCAGAATGCGATCTTGAGTTGGTGAATGAAGACAATAGATATTTTTTAAAAAGTGGCTACTGCCCTATAGTTATGCCTGTCTACTTAGTATTTGTCTATGAATCTAGTATCTGTGGAAGGTCAGGGAAAGACTATGCTTCGTCTCCCAGTTCTCAGACTGACAGCTGTTTAGTTTTCTCCCAGCCACCAGTGGAGTCTACAGAGGCCCACTTACCTAATTTAACTTACCTATTTTAATAAGGAACTCATATATATATAATTTAAATCTGTTCTTTTTGTGAATGCTGTTTGTATAATGTTAAGCCTCCATTTAAATAGTAATTCAAGTGATCCAGTCTTCTCTAATGATAATGTGACTTATTGTTATGAAATAAGAGAAAATGTAAGTATTTCTGAGCATTTCTGACTTTTTAAAACAAGTTGAAAATCAGTATTGTATAGTGCTTAAGAGCAAAGATACAGGATCCCAGACTTCTAGTTATGTGCCCTGGGAAAAATTACTTACTTTCTCTGTATCACAGTTTTTTCATGCATACACTAATGATGTAATGACAGTACTATTAATATATCATGAAGATGTTAATAGGGTTAAATGATTAATACTTATAAAGTGATTAGATCTAAAGATCTACCCAGTGCTCAGTAATTAATAATGACAGTTATTATTATTGTATGAATATGTATAATGTGTTTTTAGTGATATACTGGCACTTTAATAGGAAGGGAAATGAAAATGATACTAACTTTTTTTTGAGATAGAGTCTCGCTTTGTTGCCCAGGCTAGAGTGAGTGCCATGGCATCAGCCTAGCTCACAGCAACCTCAAACTCCTGGGCTCAAGCAATCCTGCTGCCTCAGCCTCCCAAGTAGCTGGGACTACAGGCATATGCCACTGTGCCCGGCTAATTTTTTCTATATATATTAGTTGGCCAATTAATTTCTTTCTATTTATAGTAGAGATGGGGTCTCGCTGTTGCTCAGGC
The DNA here is from genome assembly GCA_008750895.1 of Mirza zaza. Lineage (NCBI taxonomy): Eukaryota > Metazoa > Chordata > Mammalia > Primates > Cheirogaleidae > Mirza > Mirza zaza. The sequence goes on along the minus strand of VSMD01121277.1, from coordinate 104,036 downwards.
TGGTTTTGAACTCCTGACCTCGAGCGATTCACCCGCCTCAGCCTCCCAGAGTGCTAGGATTACAGGAGTGAGCCACCGCGCCCGGCCGATACTAACATTTTGAATGGTATATGCCACCTTTGCTTTGTCATGAGTTCTAGTGCTAAAACTAGTTATTCTGATTTATGCTAGCTAAACTCCATTAAAGGTATCATTTAATGCATGTTCATTTTATTGGTGAGTGCTAAGCAAACCAGCATAAAGGGTTTCTGTTTTCTAATATCATGAATATTGATTAAATTGTTCTAGGTCACAGCTTCCCAGCTCTCAGCATCTAATGACAAATGTTCAATCCTGATGCTAGCAGATAGTGAAAATGAGAAGAGTAAATGGGTGGGAGTGCTGAGTGAATTGCACAAGATTTTGAAGAAAAACAAATTCAGAGACCGCTCAGTCTATGTTCCCAAAGAGGCTTATGACAGCACTCTACCCCTCATTAAAACAACCCAGGCAGCTGCAATCATAGGTATGAATTTAAAACATTTGTCATATTTTCATAATTGTTTACTAATCTAGCTTGTGAACAGGGACTAGCTTTCATTTAGGAATCTTCAGTGTTCAACATACTATGTGTTGTATCACAAATGCGTACTAAATGTTTATTGAATGAATGAATCCTATATGAGATCTTTGTTTTTCAGTAAACAAGAGTCAGTACACTTTCTAAGTGCATTTTCTTCTGAAAAAGTTACTGTGCAAAAGATTAACCTGTTAATCTATTTTCTGCTTGTGTGACTTAGAACAAGTTAATTTCTTAGAGCATAAGTTTAATATGTAAAATTAATTACCTTGCTGAGGTTATTGGGAAGTTTAAATAAGGTGGAATACATAACAAAGAGAGCCTGCATAATAAATGCCCTTAACAAATGACAGCTTCTGTGTCTGGAGGTTTAAATTTTTGCTATATTCTTACATACACATCCAATTCTTTTGTTAGTTTCAAGTAAATAACAAAAAGTTTAATGAGTAGGTTCAAATGCCTTTCACGATTTTTCCCTTCCAAAACAAAAAATGGATGGAACTGGACCCAGTGCAGTAACAAACTAGGTTTGTCTTTTTCTTTTTCTTTTTCTTTTTTTTTTTTTTTTACCATTTATTGAATAAACATTTACTGCTTTTTATAGGTATTGATGTAGATTTTTTAAAATTATTGTTTTCTCAAAAAAGACTTGAGACATTTACCACTGTAATCTAAAAGGAAATTGAATAGTGTAAATTCCTATTGCTATATTTTGATTTTTTTAATTTATTTTATTTCCATTTTTTTAAAATTTTACCAAATTTTCTTATTATCTGATTTATTCTGTTAAGCTTTACATGGCTTTTACCTAATAAAAATGTTTCTTATTTATGTCTTACATAGATCATGAAAGGATAGCTTTGGGAAATGAAGAAGGGCTATTTGTTATTCATGTCACCAAAGATGGTAAGAGAAAACTTAGCTATTTTGGAGTAATTTTAAATCATATGTTAGAAAATTCTAAACTCTAGATTATAAGTTCTAAAAAGGGCAAGATTTACTCTTCTTTATTCTGACTGAAATTTTTCAGACTTAATTTGATGTTTATAAATTAAAAGATTATTTTTCAGTTTCTGTAATACCCCTGAGTTCTAAAACTTGGAAGTGTATATTGTCTTTCTTGTGTCATTTTATTTAACAGCTCTGCTATTTGAACTCAGGTTGCATTTCTAAAGATGGTACATGAGAAAAAATACAACTTGAGTTTCTTGTTGTTCTGTTAATACTAGTAAGAGGTACAGACTATTAAAGTATTTGGGGTTTTTTCCCCAGGGTCCAATAGAGCAGGTTTTCTTCTAGGGAGAAACTAAATGCTGGTTGAAATAAAGAGAAACCAATCTAACTTGGTATTTTAAGTTCTGTCTTTATATGAAGTTAGATCATGGGAAAACAATGCATTTAAACTTTATTAGTTTGTTACCCATAGAAGTACCTTCAGAGAAATATGAGTTACTTAGTTTTTAAAAATATGAACCCCACGGCAAAATTCCCTAAAATTAAGTGGCCATAAAAAGATTTTTCTTGAAGATTTGATGTGGTTTTACATAAGAACTCTTTGCCTTGGCTGCCAGAAATCTCAGTGCTAAATTTAATACCTACTATAAGTGAGTCAAATTGTAGTAGGTTTAATTATCTTCCTTTTTCTCTGTGGTTTCTGATCTCTTATTATTGTATGTGTGCATCAGTGTCTTTATTACGAGTTGATTTATATCCTCTTAGTATAACTGTGATATGGTTAATAAAGAAAACTATTTTGCATTTGATTTATTATTTCTGTGTGTAGAAATTATTAGAGTTGGTGACAATAAGAAGATTCATCAGATTGAACTAATTCCAAATGATCAGCTCGTTGCTGTGATCTCAGGACGAAATCGTCACGTACGACTTTTTCCTATGTCAGCTTTAGATGGGCGAGAGACTGATTTTTACAAGCTGGCAGAAACTAAAGGGTGTCAAACCATAACTTCTGGAAAGGTGCGCCATGGAGCTCTCACATGCCTTTGTGTGGCTATGAAAAGGCAGGTCTTCTGTTATGAACTATTTCAGAGCAAGACCCGTCACAGAAAATTTAAGGAAATTCAAGTCCCATATAATGTCCAGTGGATGGCAATCTTCAGTGAACAGCTCTGTGTGGGATTCCAGTCAGGATTTCTAAGATACCCTTTGAATGGAGAAGGAAGTCCGTATAGTATGCTCCATTCAAATGACCATACCCTATCATTTATTGCTCATCAACCAATGGATGCTATCTGCGCGGTTGAGATCTCCAGTAAAGAATACCTGCTGTGTTTTAACAGCATTGGGATATACACTGACTGCCAGGGCCGACGATCTAGACAACAGGAATTGATGTGGCCAGCAAATCCTTCCTCTTGTTGTAAGATTCCCTTTCTTATTACTGCCTTAGCTGTGTGTCTTTTTTCTTTCTTTTTTCTTCCACTTCATCTCCTAAATGTTGTCATTGTTAATAATAGATTATTTAAGTCATTCTTAAGGTTCTTTCTAAGTATTAATTATGTTATATAAAAACCATGTGTAGTTAGGCCTAGGCAAACAGGGTCATCAGCATTAACATGTACATAAGTAAAACTAATCTTTTTGTGTAATATTTTACTGAGATGAGGTTTTTTTCCCCTATGTTGTGTTTAGAAATAACCCTAAGTTATCTTCATTGTCCCCCAAAATATAGTGCTTGTAGGCATCAGTAGCTCATAGGACTTATTCTGGAAGATTAGTTACTAAGTGAATTATTTACTCAATTATGTAAAGGTATAATTAACATCCATAAGAGGTGTTATTCACTTTCACATTTTTATCTAGATAAGTAGATATTTTAAATTGCTTATTTCACTCTTAAGACATTAATAAATTACTGAAGGAAGGTGGTTCGGGGGCCCCTGTCCTTCCCCTTTCTCTCTCCGCCTCCTTCTACTTGGGGAAAGAGGGCAGGCTTTCCCACCCTCTTTATCACTATTATTATTATTACTATTAGAAAAAAATAAATACTTTTAATTATTGAATACTTTCATTATTGAATAATAATTCAGTTATTATTGGATATATGCCATTGCACTGTATGAGATATAGCAATGAACGAAATATATACAATCTCACCTTCACAGAGCATAGAGTGCAGGAGAACAGATTCGTGATAAAACAAAGTAATTGCAGTAGAAAATAAGTGCTACAGTAGCAGAAGTACAGGGTTCTATAGAAGTGCATAAAAGGAGTATCTAATCCACATCCTTTTGTTTTTAATGGAAAATACTTGAGCATGTTTAAATGCTAGAGGGAAAAAAACCACTAGGGAACTACTAGGAAAAAGTTGACTATATGGTTAATACAGGAAATAGAGTAAGATCCCCAAGAAGGCCAGACAGGGTAAAATTCAGTACATAGAGGGATTATTTGGGGCAGGAGGAGTAAAACCTCTTCCGTTATAGGAAGACAGAAAGAGAAATGATGAGTATATGTCCAGTCAAGTTTAAATGATCATTGGAAGGAAGTTTAGGAAGGCAATAGATGGTTATTACAGAAAAATTAGAAAATTGGGATAAAAAGAACAAAAGAAAAATACCTCTAATCATACCCACCCAGATTAAACTATTTTTAATGTTTTGCTTCTTCTGAAATATATACCCCTAACTCCAGCATCATATGTAGAATAAATGCTGTTTTGTAACCAAGTCAGATAATAATTCAGAGTATTGCTTCTAATACGGAGTAAGAGTTGGAATATCTGTCTTTTATGTATAGCTCTGCTAAAAATTCACTTTGCAATTTAAGCTTAGGTAAATTGTTTATTCTATCTTTGTGTCATCATTTATTGATACTCATTCCTTCAACAAGTGTATATTGAGCATCTCCCCTGTTCATGTAACTGTGCTGAGGTGCTTTATTATACATGCTGAACCGGAACAAAAGCACTTACCCAAAGATTTCTCTGCTTTGTAAGTTTGCTTCATTGTCAAAACTTATACTTTAGGAATCAAATACTTAAAAATGTAATGAAAATTCCTTTATAAAACTAGTATTGGGCAAGGGAATATTATACCCCAAGTGTTAACAAAATCCTTCTGTATTACAGTGACTGTATAATCTGAAACATAGTGTATCAGTTCTTCATTTAATGATTTATGTTCTGTTTACTTCAAAACTGTTTTGATGTGCTATTTTATGATAACAATAGAATTTTCTTGGTATTTCACTCTACAGTTATTTAACCTAGACCTTTCAAAATGTTATGGGTTTAGTAGTTAAAAGTAATCAACAGATTGTTCCCACCTTCCTTTCTCCTAGGTTACAATGCACCATATCTCTCAGTATATAGTGAAAATGCAGTCGATATCTTTGATGTGAACTCTATGGAATGGATTCAGACTCTTCCTCTCAAAAAGGTAATTTAACTTTAAAATGTGAGCAAAGCCAATTAATGAATGGAAGTATAAACACTAATATGACTAGTTAGCTGTTTTTTAGTAATTCAGCATTTTCTGGCAGGTGTAATTGGTAGTTTGGGACTTAGCTAAAAGTAAGAAAATAAAAACAAAAATCAAGCTGGTTCATTTCATTATAGGTAACTCAAACCATACTATGTTTATTATTAATACATTTAATTTATAGTAAGTATGATTGTTATCATGATGAACAACTAGAATACTTCCTAGAACCTAAAATGTCAGTGTTACGTTTCATTTTTGAATTAAGGAGCTCTGGGGGAGTATACGATTATTATTAATTATAACCGTTTTTCAAATAGTGGTATACAGTGTTTAATCCTATGAGGACAGATTTTACAGGCTAGAAAAGTGATTAAACTTAACCAAAACTGTGTTTAAGTGTCTCATGATTGGAAAATAAAGGTTTTTCTTAATAAAAAATATTTTTCTTAATATTTTCCTATATTTTCATAATGTAAAGGGAACTTTTACAAGTATAGAACTGCTATTTTACAAAAATGAAAAGTAATCATTTTATGTAGATATATATTGTATATGTAGTATGTATTATTAGTTGGGGGGCAGGGTTTAGAGGAATAGGTGAAAAAAAGAAGCCAAGATCATATTACAAAATTTGTGCCAATTTTAAATCATATCAGCAGTTTAAAAAGCTCTTGTAAATACAACCATGTTATATAAAGCAACTAAAATATGTTCTAGTTTGTAAATTTGGGCTGGTTACAGTTAGTTTTCTGTTTTATTTTTATCATGTAATGTTTGCAATATATATGAAAGAATACGTGACCTTTATAAAGCATAATAATAAACTGATCACTCATGAACCCACCTCCTTACTTAAGAGCAAGAACATTACCAATGTCACTGCATCTACCTGTATATTTCTCGTTTATCCCATTCCCCACTTTTCCCCAGAAAAAATAACCATCCTGAAAATTGTGTTTATCATTCCCTTGCTTTTCCTAAAATACAGAATTTTTACATATTTAAATATTCGTAAACAATATAGTATTTAGATTTATTTTTGAGCTTTATAAAAACGTTATATTGTCCTTTTCTGCCTTGCTTTCTTTACATAGTTACTGCGTTTCTAAGATTTATCCATGTTGTTACGTGTACTATAGTTCATTGCTTTTCAATGCTATAAAATATTCTGTTGGGTAAATTTATCCCTATTTATCCATTCTCTGACTGGCAGATATTTGAATTATTTCCTAGCATTTTACTATTCTGAACATTGCTGTGTATGTCTTTTGGTGTATGTGTACAGGAGTTTCTTTAAGTCATGTGCCTAGGAGGAGAATTAATGGGACGGGGGAATGCAGTTATGCATCTTTATGAGATAACATCATATTATTTTCCAATTGTACCAGTTGATACTCCCTTCAACAGTATATAAGAGTTCTTACTGACTCTCATCCTCTGTAACACTTCCCATTGTAAGAATTCATAGTTTTCGTAAATGGTTGTAAAGTAGTATCTTATTGAAGTGTTATTAATAATTTGTGTATCCCTAATTAACTGTGTAGTTGAAAATCTTTCATGTGTTTATTCATCCTTCATAGTTCCTCTTTCATGAAATGCCTAGTCATGTTTTTTGCTCATTTTTCTGTTGTATTGACCATTTTTTTTCTTACTGATTTATTGGAATTCTTTATATATTGGGTTAATAATGGATGTGGAAAATCTTTTCCCTTTTTGTGACCTATCCATTTGTATTTTGCTGAAGAGAAGTTATTGATTTTTATGTAGATAAATTTATCATTCTTACCCTTTAGGTTTGTCTTTTTTCTCTTAAAAAACTTTCCTTCCTCAAAGTTATAAAGATAGAGCCTTTATTTTCCTCCAAACATATTTTTTCTTTTCTTTTTTTTTAATTTCAGGGTATTATGAGGGTACAAACATTTTGGTTACATCTTACATCTTTGCCTCACCCAAGTAAGGATTAGAGGCATACCCTTCCCCTCTACAATGCTCACCGTGTCCTTTAGTTATGAGCTTACCCCCAACCCCCGGCCAACCCCCTAATCCCTGGAGAATATTACTTCCATGTGAGCACCATAGTGTTAATTAGTACCAATTTGATGACGAGTACAAGTTAAACATTTTAAAGCTTTTCCTGTTACATGTATGTCTTTAACCATTTGGAATTTGGTTTTGTGTATGGTGTGAAGTAGAAATTTAATTTGTTGGTTCTGTATAGCCAGTTGCTCCATCACCATTTATAGATAGTCCCTCCTTTCCCCAGTGATCTGCATTTCCATCTAAATCGTATGTGTGCATTTAGTTTTTGATAGTAACAATCCATAAAGCAGCTGTGGTGATGTCTTCTTAGTATAATTATTTGGTTACTAACGACTTTAAGAAGTCTAATTTAAGGTTTAAATGTATTTCTACTTAATTTCATTATTTGTTTATGTACATATATGCCCAGAATAGTCTTCCTTTAAAATGTTATCATTTTAAGTTTCAGATTAGATAACATACCTTTCCAGTCAGAATTATTGTTAATTTTTTGTTGACTTTTTGAGAGGACTATATTTTGAAGTAGATAAATGAAAGGTCCTAATAGTGTGTATTTTATAAGTAGACCAAAAAGTTTATTACTTTATTTTTAAAGGTTTCGTTGAAATACTAATTTTATTTTTTATTATTTTAGGTTCGACCCTTAAACAATGAAGGATCATTAAATCTTTTAGGGTTGGAGACAATTAGATTAATATATTTCAAAAATAAGATGGCAGGTAAGAAATATATATAAATTAATAGGATAACTTAAATGGAAATGTTATCTTAAGCTTACTGCCCAAGGTCACATGAATAATAAATGCCAAAGTCCAGATTTAAGCTTAAGTGTATCTTACTCCATGTCTGTGATCTGGGCCACTGTCATACTCTTTTAATGTATTAAGATGAACTACTGGACAAAAAGTCATTCTCTTTAAGCTTGCATAGCTGTGTATAAGCAAAGTATTTGATTCTGATATACCTTGTTATTTTTCTGTGGAGTCCCTAAGTAGAGAAAGTATAGCTGAATATATCATCTTTGCTTTCATTGCTATTATAGAACCTAACCAAAATTTGTAGCACTAAAACTATGAACACTTATCTAGAATTCCAGTTTGGGCCTTCCGAACTACACCTCCTGCCAATGCAGAGGGCTTAGTACTTCTGAATTGCTGATGTCAACATAAGACGAAGGAGGAAAGAGAGCAAAGTCAAAGGGCAGTGCCCAAATCAGGAGAGGGAATGGGGCCCCTGGGTGTTACAGACTAGAGGAGGGTGTGTGGCAGTGACCAAAGTAGTGAGCTGAGACTGTCACACATGTAATTACATACCTCACATGTAAAATGTCAGGGAGACTGTCTACATGTAGTTAAATGTTGCTTGGCAGTCAGAGTATGTCCAAAGAGTTAAAAATTTCACTTTTGGCTATGCGCCATGGCTCACCCCTGTAATCCTAGCACTCTGGGAGGCCAAGGTGAGAGGATCGCTCTCAAGATCAGGAGTTCAAAACCAGCCTGAGCAAGAGTGAGACCCCATCTCTACTAGAAGGAAATTAATTGGCCAACTAAAAATATATAGAAAAAATTAGCCGGGCATGGTGGTTCATATCTGTAGTCGTAGCTACTCGGGAGGCTGAGGCAGGAGGATCGCTTGAGCCCAGGAGTTTGAGGTTGCTGTGACCTAGGCTGACAAGACGGCACTTAAGCCTGGGCAACAGAGTAAGACTCTGTCTCCAAAAAAAAAGAAAATGCACTTTTACCAAATATCATTATAGTGCCCTCTTCTATATAATAAAGCCATTCTCATGTCATAGCAACAAATTTCTGCATAACAGAGGTATTTATAAATTTCAATCTTTTTTGGTATACCTATTTAATGAAGATATACTATGGTACCTTATTTAAAATAATTTAAATTAACTTAAATATAAGTAATAACATTGGCCTCAGGAAAACACATTAAAATGGTTATATCAGTTATTTTGGGGTAGTGAGATTATTATCTTCTTGATCTTTTTTTTCTTCCTCCTGTCAAAGGTTTGGGTTTTTTGTCTTTGTTTTTGTTTGTTTTAAGTACTGAAATGTACACTCGAATGGCTTGGCTTCTGGTTTGGTCTTTTAGTATGTCCTCTTAGAACCAGAGGTTTCTTGTTATACAAACTGGTGACTCTAGTGGAAATCTGTGCTAAGAGGATATTCCAGTATGACTTAAGAAAGAATATTCAAATTTTAGAAGTGATTCCCACTCATAGATGGATTCACCATGAAATTCATGAAACTTCAACTTCAGGCTCTTCACTTCCAACACCCTATACTGAATTTTATACAGGCATATCTTATTTTATTACGCTTTGCCTTTTTACAAATTGAGGGTTTATGGACACCCTGCATTAAGCAAGTCTGCCAGTGCCATTTTTCCAACAGCGGGTGCTCTTAGTGTTTCATTTCATTCCTTTCCTTTCCTTTTTCCTTTTTCCTTTCCTTTCCTTTCCTTTCTTTTTTCTTTTCTTTTCTTTTTTTTTTTTTTGAGATAGGGTCTCACTGTGTTGCCCCAGCTAGAGTGCAGTGGCATAATCATAGCTCTTAATCATAGCTTAAGAGATCCTCCTGCCTCAGCCTCGAGAGTGGCTGGGATTATAGGCATGCACCACTATGCCCAGCTAATATTTGTATTTTTTGTAAAAATGGGGTCTTGCTATTGCCCAGTTTGGCCTCAAAATCCTGGGCTCAAGTGATCCTCCCACCATGGCCTCCCAAAGCACTCAGATTACAGGCATGAGCCACCACGCCTGGCCTCACTTACTGTTTCTGTGTCACATTTTGTCAGTTATCACAATATTTCAGACTTTTTCATTATTCTTATATCTGTTGTGGTGATCTGTGATCAGTGATCTTTGATGTTACTGTGCTATTATCATTATTTTGGGGCATCATGAACCATACCCATATAAGATAGAAACTTAATCCATAAATGTGTGTATGTTCTGGCTGCTCCACTGACCTGTCCATTTCCCCATCTCTCTTCCTCTCCTAGGGCTTCCCTAGTCCCTAAGACACAACAATATTGAAATCAGGCCAATTAATAACCCTACAATAGCCTCTAAGTGTTCAGTTAAAAAGAAGAGTCACATATCTCTCACTTTAAATCAAAAGCTAGAAATGATTAAGCTTAGTGAGGAAGGCATGTTGAAAGACAGGACAGGCCAAAAGCTAGACCTCTTGTGCCAAAGAGCCAAATTGTGAATGCAAAGGAAAAGTTCTTGAAAGAAATTAAAAGTGCTACTCTAATGAACACATGAATGACAAGACAGTGAAACAACCTTATTGCTGATATTGAGAAAGTTGTAGTGGTCTCAGTAGAAGATCAAACCAGCCACAACATTCCCTTAAACCAAAGCCTAATGCAGAGCAAGGCCCTAATTCTTTTCAATTCTGTGAAGGCTGAAAGAAGTGAGGTAGCTATAGAAGAAAGGTTTGAAGCTAGCAGAGGTTGGCTCTTGAGGTTAAGGAAAGAAACTGTCTCCATAACATAAAAGTGTGAGGTGAAACAGCAAGTGATGGAGAAGCTGCAGCAAGTTACTCAGAAGATCTAGCTAAGGTAATTGAGGAAGATGGCTACACTAAATAACAGATTTTCGATGTAGACTAAACAGCTTTGTATTGAAAGAAAAATGTCATCTGAGACATTCATAATGAGAGAGGAAAGTCAATGCCTGGCTTCAAAGCTTCAAAGGATAGGCTGACTCTCTTGTTAGAGGCTAATGCAGCTAGTGACTCTTAAGTTGAAGCCAGTGGTCATTTACCATTCTGAAAATCCCAGGGCCTTTACAAGTTACACTAAGTCTACTCTGTGCTTTATAAATGCAACAACAAACTCTAGATCACAACACATCTGTGGTTTGCTGAATATTTTAAGCCTGCTGTTAAGACCGACTGCTCACGAAAGATTCCTTTCAAAATATTTCTGCTCATTTACAATTCACCAGTCACCCAAGAGCTCTAATGAAGATTTACAAGGAGATGAATGTTGTTTTCATGCCTGCTAACACAACATCCATTTTGCAGCTTGTGGATCAAGGAGTAATTTTAACTTTCAAGTCTAACATTTAAGAAATACATTTTGTAAGATTATAGCTGCCATAGATAGTGATTTCTATGATGGATCTGGGCAAAATAGATTGAAAATGATTCACCATTCTGAATGCCATTAAGAACATTTGTGATTCATGGGAAGAGGTCAAAATATCAGCATTAAGGAGTTTGAAAGAAGTTGATTCTAGCCCTCATGGGTGACTCTGAAGGATTTAAGACTTCAGTGGAGGAAATAATTGCAAGTATAGTAGAAATAGCAAGAGAACTAGAATTAGAAGTAGGTGCTGAAAATGTGACTGAATTGCTGCAATCTCGTGATGGACTTGAACAGTTGAGGAGTTGCTTCTTATGGATAATTAAGGAAAGTGGTTTCTTGAGATGGAATCTACTCCTGGCGAAGATGCTGTGAATATCGTTGAAATGACAACAAAGGACTTAGAATATTATATAAACTTAGTGGTAGGGCCGAGGCAGGGTTTGAGAGGATTGATTCAATTTTGAAAATTATATTTGCTGCTATGGGTAAAATGCTGTCAAATAGTATTGCATGCCACAGAGAACTTTCATGAAAGGAAGTGTCTATCAGTTGCAGCAAACTTTATTGCTGTCTCTTTTTAAGAAATTGCCACAGCCACCCCAACCTTTAGCAACCACCATCCTGATCAGTCAGCAGCCATTGACATCAAGACAAGATCCTCCACCAGCAAAAATATTACACTTAGTGTAAAATATTTTTCATTAAAGTATGTGCATTGTTTTTTCCTACATGACGCTATTGTAAGCTTAATAGACTATAGTATAGTGTACATATAACCTTTATATACAATGGGAAACCAAAAAATTTGTATGAATTTCTTGATTGCAATATTTGCTTTATTGTGGTAGTCTAGAACTGAACCCACAATATCTGCAAGGTATGCCTGTGTTCTGTTTCTTAGAAGAACTCCAGATATTTATATTAATATAAAATTAGCTCTGCCCTATTGTCACTGTATGTGGCCATGCTGGTCATGAAATATTTCCATACCCACTTTGTTTCTGTAGGGAAAAACCTATTCCAACTTGTCTTTTTATCTTTTTACTCTAGGCTAAGAGTAGAAGTAGAGGTTGGAGGAGGTGGACCTTTTAGTATAGTTGTCTTGTTCTTTGACAAAGGAAAGAAATTCCATTTCCAGGAGATCCTTTCGTTTTCTGTGTCTTGCTTATTACTGTTTCATCTCTTCAAGAGATTGAAGTGCTCCTGCAACCCTCTGGCTCTCCAGAATCTCCTATTGCCACCATACCTCTTCTAGACCTGCTTTACCCTCATAATTCTCAAAGTCTAAAATTGTGTCCCACATTCTCATCCACTTTAAAAATTCTATCCCTTTAGTGTTTGCTGTTAGGAAAGCAATCCCACATTACACTGCAAGGAGCTTGTCTCTTCTTGCTCATCATCTACTTTGGCCCTACAGGCCTGTTTGGCTTCCTCCTACCTCCTTTGCACTTCAGGTTTTTGGGTGTTGAAAACTTCTAAATGTTGTGCTTTCTCTTTTTCCTTGTGTTATTTAGGTAATGGCATCTCCTGTCATGTTACGTGGATACCATTGTCTGTTTTATTCTTAGAGGATAGTCACATAGCCCAGCATGTTTTGGGAGTCCCTAGCTGATAGTTTTTTTTTTACTTCTAGATACTAAAGCTGACATAGGATAAGATGGCCACTGGGTTGCTAGGTGTATATGATTAAATATCATCTACCCCCAAGATCAGAAGAGTAGAAATAGCAACAGATTCTTACCTTTAGTAAAGGAGGATAGATTACAATTCCTTTTCCTTATTCCATGTCTCATAGTTTGAACCTTGCAGAGGATATGTTTTATGATATAAAAATCATTTTAATTATTTATTAATAATAATTATTATTATTTACATGAATGTCTTACCATTTATGCCTGATTACTGTGCAGGTTAACAACAGCAGCTCTTTAACACCCTAAGCCATTGAAACCAATACCAGGAGGGAGAATATTATTTTATGTTTATAATCAAATAAAAGTGAAATATGTTTTATAAGCCATGTTTAATATCATCATGTATCTGTTTATATCTGTTCTATAGGAAATTATTGCTTATTTACTATGGTTATTGACATACAACATTTAAAAATCAGAATTGAATATACTTGTACAATTGATTAACATTTTCACTGTCTTGGAGATTAATGGATAAAAAAAATTTTAGTAGTTTAGATAACATCATTGTTCTTTGTATTTTTTTTAACAGAAGGGGATGAACTGGTAGTTCCTGAAACATCAGATAATAGTCGGAAACAGATGGTTAGAAATATCAACAATAAGCGACGCTATTCCTTCAGAGTCCCAGAGGAAGAAAGAATGCAACAGAGGAGGTAGATATTAAATTTATACCTATCATGCTTGTAGCATCTGAAGGACCATTTGGTGATAATAGTATATTCAGTTTGGAAGGAAAAATTGATATCTAAAAATCTGTCACTCATCTATAGTGTCAGTACTGCAACAATGAATGTCACTTCTCAGTCATTTTAATTAGTTAATACTCTCTAAGTTGTGAGTATACACTGAATTAAAGTACTATATTTTTATTCACTTCTGTATGTATGTGGAATAGTTACAATTTTTAGAATGTGTACCTTTCTACAATTTAAACTTAGAACATATCTTTGCATATAATAAATGTCTAAGAAGTTCAGATTAACTATTCTCTTCATAAACAAATAACCTTGTAGTATTTCCAGTTACATCTAAAACATTTCTACAGCCGGGCGCAGTGGCTCATGCCTGTAATCCTAGCTCTCTGGGAGGCGGAGGCAGGCGGATTGCTCAAGGTCAGGAGTTCAAAACCAGCCTGAGCAAGAGCAAGACCCCGTCTCTACTACAAATAGAAAGAAATTAATTGGCCAACTAATATATATAGAAAAAATTAGCCAGGCATGGTGACATATGCCTGTAGTCCCAGCTCCTCGGGAGGCTGAGGCAGGAAGATCGCCTGAGCCCAGGAGTTTGAAGTTGCTGTGAGCTAGGCTGACGCCAGGGCACTCACTCTAGCCTGGGCAACAGAGTGAGACTCTGTCTCAAAAAAAAAAAAAAATTCTAAAGTGTTATCAATTTTGAAATAGATACATGAAATGTTCAGAATTATCTATGAAATAGAGTGGAGCTTCTTTGATGTCTTAAGTATTAAAAGGACCCTCTCAATTTTCCCATACAAAATCATAAGATCCTTTATTTAAAATTTAAAAGAAAACATTCTAAAGAAGTGAATTTTTAATTGAGTATATTGTGTTATTCTAATTATATCCTTATTAGCATGATTTAGTAGTTTTATTTTTGTAAAAAAGATTAAAGTATGCTTAATTTTTCTCTTAAATTACCTAGATTATGGAAAAAGTGTCTAAACAGGTGTTTTATCTTACAGGGAGATGCTACGAGATCCAGAAATGAGAAATAAATTAATTTCTAATCCAACTAATTTTAACCACATAGCACACATGGGTCCTGGAGATGGAATACAGATCCTAAAAGACCTGCCCATGGTAAGAGGAGTGAAGAGTAAATGTGAATACACATGGGGTGAGGGAGGATAGGTACATAGGCTTAAATACATACATAGACTTCAAAGGATATATTAGCTATCAGTATAATGAGGAGGTGTTTCTCTCAGCATATCACAATATGTCTAAGATGTATGACAACATACCTGATAAAAAAACATAAAATTTAGAAGACAACTGTCAAAAACCAAACAAATCAAGTTCTTATTCAGTTCCATACTCTAGAAATTTTACTGTTGTTGGTAGAAAAAACTGCCAGCATTGGAGAGGTTCTATACTAAGTTCAGAACTTGGTTACCAAATCACTAAAATTTCCCTAAGTTTTAACAATTCAATATGGATATTTGGCCAAGTTTTTTCTCAGAGAACTTCATTAGTTTGGCCATTAATGATCATACCTTTCAGCTTATAGTGAAATTAAATCTTTTTCCTTTGCCCAATTATAAATATGTTGCCTGGTCAATCATATATTAAAAAATACAACATAGGAAAATGGTTATGTTTTAACAATATGAAGATTGTGTTCACAGACCTGTTATGTTGAGATTAAGAATATATTAGTGGAATTAGCTAATTATCCAGGGTCTGTTTTTTCTTAACATTTCAATATCATAGTACTCTCAGCAAACTAAAACTTTAATATGACCCTTATGATTGGTGGTGATAGCACCTACATTTCACATAGAATTTTAAGTATAGCTTATATTTTGTAGCAATTTTGGGAGATGATTTGTAAATTTTGACCCAAATCTCTTTGTAAGGAAATCTATCTTAATTAACCACATTGTCAACACTACTGTGATAGAAGATATAAACATCTATCACTGAGAGACAAAATGATAGATAATATAGTTTGGCGTGGAGTCAACTTTTTTAAAGTAAAAATTTTAAAAGCGAGTTTTGCATTTATATCATGGGAAGAAAAAAACACTACATTTGTTTAAGTCTGAGTTCTTCATTGTGAATATCCCAATTAATCATTTGTCCCTGTTTGCTTATGAATAAATATGACATTGTTCATTTTTTCATCATCCAAACATTATGTTTGGTCATAGTAATATACCTTCTTTATGGAATATACTTTCCTTTATGGAATTCAAATCATTCACAGTAGTCACCCTTTTGGAATAGGAAGTTTTTATTAGCTGTACCGAGTAAATATAAATAAAATATGTAAAACCTAGATTACAGTTAATCTTGATATAGTTAAACTAAGTAAAAAAAGTTAAGGTTGAGTACATTAAATATCAGAACTGTTCGATTTGATCATATCTAAAAGTTATACAATTTTTTCAAATTTTGCCTAGGAATGAGATCTCAGATTTCCATTCTTTTCCCATTCTGAACATTTGCTTAAAGTCCTCAGTCTGGTTTTCCTTTAATTTCCTTTAATAACATAACCATACAGTGAAAAGCCTCTTTTGATGTTCCTTATGAAAGGTACATTGTCAGACACAAATATGTTAGTAAAGAGAATTTTTGGCCGGGCATAGTGGCTCACACCTGCAATCCTAGCACTTTGGGAGGCTGAGGCAAGAGGATGGTTTTAGGCCAGGAGCTTGAGACCACCCTGAGCGAGAGGAAGAACCCATTTCCACAAAAAATAGAAAAAAACTAACCAGGTGTGATGGTGCACACCTATAGCCCCAGCTACATGGGAGGCTGAGGCAGGAAGGTCTCTTGAACCCAAAACTTAGAGGTTGCAGTGAGCTATGATGTCACACCACTGCCCTCGAGCCCAGGAGACCAGAAAATTTTAAAAATTAAGACAATTGAAATGTGAATATATTTATAGCTGTTTTTTTTTTTGATAAATCAAGTGTTACATGCTATTTTAATTAAACTTTTTAAAATTTAGTTAGTAAATAGTTTTTCCAATATATGATGTGTAGTTAGCATTATGTAGGGATTGAGGGATACAAATTTCAAACTAACACATGTTACAAAGCAAAACATTAGCAAATAGAAAATTATTTCAGTAGTTAAGATTTTAATAGATATCCTTTTTAAATTAAAAGCTCTTTCACTTTTGTTTCAATTTAGTGCATAAAAAGGAATATATTTTTTATCTCATTCAAACAATTATAGAAACATTTTGTAGAAATTCTATTATATCTCACATATTACAGTATTTTCCTTAAGTTGGAACAGTTTCAGTGTTTAACAAAATGATATTCTGCTTGGTATTCTTCTGTCACTAGGTGAAAAATAAATTTGCCTAATGTTCCAGAATTCTTTCAGACCTTCATACCTAATAACTCTACACCCTGACTCTAAAATGTCAAGTTTCAAATGTTGTAAGAACTTTTATATCAAAGCATCCCTCCTTACCCTGCTTTTTCTCACCTCACCCTCCCACCACTTAAAGTAAAAAAAAAAAATCTCCGTATTATTTTTTGTTCAAAACAAGGTCTAGTCTTTATTACTAAGCAAAACAAGTTCAGATAGCATTTCCCAAAGATTCCCCAACTGACTCCATAACACATGACCTTAGGCCTCTGACTTTTTGCATTTGTTGTCACCTGATTTTGTTTACCCATGACCATCTTATTGGTTCTTTTTAGCATTAGTACAAGTGACTTTGCCCTAGCAGTTCAATCTGGTTTTTAATGTGCCTGCCATTCCTTTAATGTTTTCTCATCAAGGTGAGTGTTTTTGTATTTTCAGGACAAGAAGTTGGTGTAAATGTTCGAAACCTGTTTCTTTACCTGTACATGTAGTATGCATCAAAGATTTTGTGTGTCTTAATTCCTGTTCACAGCCAAATTTTATGTTCACATAACTTTTTTCATTTCACTACAAAAGGATGTATAAGCTGTGGCTTTTTTACAGACATGCATTTAATGACCTAACAAATATTTCTGGAGCACTTTACTATGTGCCCAGAACTATGTTTATCTCGGGGTAGACTCTGATAAACAATACAATAATATGCATGTATGAAAATAACTATAGTATGCATGTCTGTACCTGTGTATCTGTGTAGTCATTGAAAAGCTTGTGATATTTTAATATTCTCTCAGATTTTAATATGTTCTTTCTATTGGGATGGAACCATTATGAACTATTTCCAAAAAATAAAGATGAATTAAATTTTTCTAATGTTAACATATATAAGAGTTTTCAAATATCAAAGCCACATGTTGTCATTTGTGCATAGAGCATGTGCCCCAGACATTTTTGTGTTTTAATTTATTCAAATCAGTATTGCTTTCCTTCCTATGAAATACTTATAAGCTTAGAAAGTTTATTAGATATCTTTAGAAGGTTAATTGTTTCTTTTGTATCAAATGATCCTGAAATAGGATTGTTAGCTCTTTGAATATGAAAGGGGCAGTAAGGCTAAGGGCATCGTTTTATTTTCTTATCTCTTGTGTCAGATGCAAATTTTTTATTTGTATCTTAGTGAGCCAAGATAAATAAGCAATTAATACAAGGTGGTGTCTGTCTCTTAGAAATATATACTGTGTTCATTTTCTTGACTCTTTTTTATCATTTACCTTGTTTACAAGTGGTTGCTGGTAATAAAAAAAAAATAGATTTTCTCCAACAGAATGCAAGAATAATATTTTACCTCTAGAAGATTTATTTTTACCACATTACATTTCCCCTAGCTTTTTATCCATTCCTAAAATTGTTAATAAAGATAAAATTTTTAGTGCAGTGACCTCTTGGAGCTTGAAGAAGTAATTTTGCTTCTTAAAGTCAAAGTTATTAATATATGTACATTAATAGTTTTTTTTCTTTTTAGAAACAACTTTAGAAAGTTCTGATTTAACGCATATCTCTAGGATAAAAACAATATCATACATAGAAGCCTTTCTTTTAAGCCTACATAATTTATGTGGTCTTTCTACAAAGCTAACTGGTCTCAACTCAAGGGAATATAAGTCTTGCTGGATTCAGGCAGTGTTCTCTCTAGCAAATCATTCAACCTCTGCCTTTAATGAAGAGATTATGTTTTCTGGAAACAATTGTTTTTTGAGAACTGAACCTTGAGCCTCAGTGGTTCGAGCCTGTAATGCCAGCTACTCAGGAACCTGAGGCAGGAGGATTGCTTGAAGCCAGGAGTTCAAGACCAGCCTGAATGAGAACAAGACCTGTCTCTACGCAAAATAGAAAAAAAATTAACCAGGCATGGTGGTGCACACCCATAGTCCTACTACATGGGAGGCTGAGGCAGGAGAATTTCTTGAACACAAGCTGCCATGATCTATGATCACACTGCCACACTCCAGCCTCAGCAGTAGAGTGAGACAGACCCCTGTCTCCTTAAAAAAAACAACTGAACCTTGAAAATTCCCATTAGAATTAGAAATGGTCACTGGCAACTGAATGATGGTTTCCACATATTCAGAAGTAAATTATCTTATCTGAAAAAATTAGAGTCCTTGACTTAAAAACTTTTTTCTGTATCTTTGGTATTATATGACTTCATATTTTAAAAATACACCTCAACATTAAAGAGAAAATTTTTCCCCTGTTAAAAACAAATGTTTTCTTTTGGGTGTCTAAATGGAGATAAGCTACTTAAAGCTTAATGAGCTACTTAAAGGTAAACCAATAATTAGTATATTTCATAATTACTCTTTTTGTTATAGGGAAATAAGATCAATAAAAGCAAACATATAAGTACATAAATACCAGGGAATTATTTTAAATGGTTTTAGATTTCTAAAGAAACAGTTTCATAACATGTCTAGTTAGAAGCTATTGTAGGTTCACTTGTCCTTTTCTTGCTTGTTTTTTGCCTTTTATATCCTTAATGTTTCTGGTAGATTTTTGCCATGTTTTGATTGTATCACATAAGAAAATAAGAACTAAGACATAAGAAATAACTCTAGAAGTCTTGCATCTCTGAAAGTTCAGTTTCTACTCACCTAACTATAATAATAAAAGAATAATTTTATAAGGAGAATGATCTTTTTGCAAATGAGCTATTTAAGTAATTGGCAAGAGTATTACAAAATTTAACTTTCTAAGGCCTAAAAGTATTTCATTAAGAATTCAGTTCTGATGTAAGATGCTACTTCATTTGTTCTATGTACATGTTGTCTGAAATGTGAATCCATTTTCATCACCTTACTACCTTTTTTCTTCTTTTTGTTGTTTTGATAGCCAGGTTTCCCTTACACATCCCCCCATCATCTCTCCGGTCTGATCTCCTCTCCGATCAACTTTGAGCACATCTATCACATGACTGTTAATTCTGCTGAAAAATTTCTCTCTCCTGATTCCGTAAACCCTGAATATTCCCCGTCTCTCCGCTCTGTCCCCGGTACACCAAGCTTTATGACTCCGAGGGTATGGACAGCTGAGCCAGGTGTTAACTTTTACTGACCATGCACAGATTTCCTGTTGCCTGGCTTAACAAGTAACCGTGCTGGAGGGTACCGTCTTGTGAATGGTCTCCTTTGGCCCGTATCTCTTCTGCCAAGCTTACTCCTACTCTTTCTCCTCTTCTTCCGATTCCATTTCTATTTTGTTTCTTCTTTTGAAGAAAAAGTTGGAAGAATAGGATTTCAATTTTTATTTTTGAAATGGTATTAGAAGTTAATCTATGTATAATAAAAGATTTTCCATTTCAGATACCATCATGAGAAACAGCCCCCAGATGGATCTTTATTCTGTTAAACGGAAAAGGGTTCCCGGAATTTCTGAAATTTTTATAGTTCATTACTCTATAACCAGTTTCATTGAGAGAAAATTTTTGTATTTGGTGAGGTTAAAGGCTGTGTTAGAGCCTACCCATAGACCTTCTATCTACAATAAGCACCTTTTTGAAAAGCTTAAAAATCTCTAAAGTAGGCCAGGCACAGCAGTTCACATCTGTAATCCTAGCGCTCTGGGAGGCTGAGGCAGGAGGATTGCTTGAGTTTAGGAGTGTGAGACCAACCTGAGCAAGAGCAAGACCTCATCTCTACAAAAAAATAGAAAAATTAGCCGGGCGTGGTGGTATATGCTTATAGTCCAAGCTACTTGAGAGGCTAAGGCAGGAGGACCACTTGAGCCCAGGAGTTTGCCGTGGCAATGAGCTAAGCCATTGCACCCCAGCCCAAGCAACAGAGCAAAACTCTGTCTCAAAAAAAAAAAAAGACAAAATAAAACCCTCCAAAGTAAAAAGTAAGAAAAATGAATAGTGCCCGGGCGTGATGTCTCATGCCTGTAATCCTAGTACTCTGAGAGGCTGAGGCGGGCAGATCAGTCAAGGTCAGGAATTTGAAACCAGCCTGAGCGAGAACGAGACCCCGTCTCTACTCAAAATAGAAAGAAATTAGCTAGACAACTAAAAATATGTAGGAAAAATTAGCCGGGCATGGTGGCACATGCCTGTAGTCCCAGCTACTTGGGAGGCTGAGGCAGCAGGATTGCTTGAGCCCAGGAGTCTGAGGTTGCTGTGAGCTAGGCTGACGCCACGGCACTCTAGCCTGGGCAACAGAGTGAGACTCTGTCTCAGAAAAAAAAAAGAATACTAGTAATGAGTAACAGGAAAAAATTCCAAAAATAAGTTAGATTTACTCATCTTTGAGTTGATGATATGTATTTAATTGCAACCATTTCCAACCATTATCTAATATAAACGAAATCAGAGAGAGGGAAAAGCATGCTTCATTCTGAAGGCCCACGGCATCTGCTGTCGGTCCCTTCCATTCAGCTAGCAGTGGCTTTGCAGTGGGACGAAGAGTGTGTCCATGTATGTCCATTAAGTGGTGTATGCTTATACTAACTTCAAGGGAACATTTTTATTTTTTGTTGTTTTTTTGGTTTTTTTGAGACAGTGTCTCGCTCTGTTGTCTGGGCTAGAGTGCCGTGGCGCCAGTCTAGCTCACAGCAACCTCAATCTCCTGGGCTCAAGCAGTCCTCCTGCCTCAGCCTCCTGAAGCTGGGACTACAGGCATGCGCCACCGTGCCCAGCTAAGTTTTTGTATATATTTTTAGTTTTCAAGCTAATTTCTTTCTATTTTTAGTAGAAACAAGGTCTCACTCTTGCTCAGGCTGGTTTCGAACTCCTGACCGTGAACAATCCTCCTGCCTTGGCCTCCCAGAGTGCTAGGATTACAGGCGTGAACCACTGTGCCTGGCCCAAGGGAACATTTCCTGAAGTTAGTTTTGCAGATAGTAAAATAATTTGGATTGTATCTTACAAATTCATTTCCTATAATGCCCCTGGCTTAGAACAATAGTACCATTAATTTTTTTATTTGTATATATAATAATTTTCCAATTAGAAAATTAGCTGTAGGGTGGGAAGTATATTTTTTGTGATGTAAAATTATTCTAAATTATGTTTTAACGTCATTGTCATTAACGTTAAATTATTATATCATTTAAATGTCTTATTTGACACAATAAAATTAACCATGATAAAATAAGCCATAGTTTGGTTAGTAACAGATTACAGGAGTGGATTGTAGATGAATGTGTAAGTTAATTAGGAACTTTTCATATAAAAGGTGATGAAAGTGTTACTGAAATTAGTCATCTGTCAGTAGAAACACTGTACCATCAATGGAAGTTTTATCCTAATCTTAAGCATATTTGTACCTAGCAAGGACCAGAGGCTTAGGTTTCTTGTCACGTTATAATGAAGTTTATTTAACTTTAGCTGACTGCATGATAAACTGATTTTTTTTTTTTTTTACAAAACATTTTTTTGTATGTATCATTCCTTTATTACTTCAACATTCAGTGTTACCAAATTCCTGGTATATTTTATAAGCTTAATTTTTGCTATTTATTCTAGAGTAGGTTTGATTTATAGAAAAAGACACCACCAATGTGTCTTAAGCTTTATAGAAAAGACAATAAAATATATAGGTTGAAACTGATATTCCCATCTCTTTTGAGCTTTTCTTTCCTGTATTGTCCACATGTTGCTTGTGTCGTATAGGATTGTTCCTGTATACATGAATGTTGAATTGCTAGCATTGACTGTTTCAGTTTTAATTTTTTTATTTGCTTAGAGAAAAAAAGGTAAAGCATTTGCTTTAAATAAATAACACACTAAGAATTACATGGACTTTGCAAATTTGGTAAATGAACCAAAATGGCAGTGGTTGAATTTGGGCCCAGCTAACCAGCCAACTTTCATACGAATCATACTCAAGGTGTATGATTTGGAGTTTTTCAGAATGGCATTATCGCTTATTTTCCTGATTGCTAGATTTGGGCCTTCATTAGTTGCTTTGCCATAACATTCTCTCAGGTGTTTCAGATGCATGTAGAAAGCTCAGTACTACAAACTCACTCAGACTATAACCTCTCCTTGGAGTCTAACAATTTCATGACAACTTGGAACTGAAGTTCCAGTTCTAAACTTTTATTATAACTAAAAATATTTTTTAGCCACATTAGTACATTTCTTTTTTTTTTCACCATTGCATACTCCTTTAATAGAATTTTGTCATGTTGCTAACCAAAAGGAAAACATACAATTGTTTTGCTAGATGAGATATTTTATGAAATTCCAATATTCATTCATGAAAATACTGACTAAATTACAAATAGTGCATTTCTTTATTGTTTCTTTTAACCTCAAAAGCCTTAAGTATTTGTGGTCATTTCATGGTATTCCATGTTAAATTATTTGATCTATACCATATCATAGCAAAGAAGACAGTCATCTTTTATTAAGTGTTAGCATACATATCATTTGAAGAATTACTACCATTTTATTCATTGATTCCCAAAAATGTTATTCTGCCCAATGTAAGTAAAATGTACTTTGTGTGTTTAAAACACACACACACGTAACATCAAACCAACATTAACTAGAACACTGTGTTATACTGAAAGGATTATAATTTGAAATTCATGAATTACTTTGCCAACTGAATTAATCTCAATACTTGAAGTAGAAAATTAGGATTATAGATATAATCCATTCATTTATTCAGCAAATACTTTTCAGCACCTGCTTTAGGTGTTGGAGTTTAATGTCATAATAGCAGTAAGTATAAGAAATGATAATATGATTAAAGAAATGAGTCTAAAAACAGCCATGAGCTATGTGCTTACTAAATAACCAGATCAAACTGATCTGTCACCCCAAACAAGCTGAGGGCCCCAAGAAGAGGGCATGCCTACCAACAGCACTCCCCTGGTTTTCTGTGTTTAAAGGGCAGGTACAAGGACATTTAGTGAAATATATAAAATGTAGTTTAAGCATTTAGGCCTTTTCTTGTGCCGAAACTTGTAAAGCCATTCAGGTAAGATAGATTTCTGTTAAGATTAAATAACATAAGTCATGAACAAACATAAGTCATACCACAGTTTAATTATCAATGTATGACAGGTATATGAGTAAATTTCTCTGATGTATCCTCTACCTTAAGCTACCAGAAAAAAAGACTAATATTTCCTGAGCCCTAAGTGATTAAAAAAGATGTAGTGCTTTTGAATCAGTTAAATGAGGCATACGATTGTAATGTTTTAAAATACACTACTTAGCTTTGTTAACTAAAATAATTAACAAGGCTTATACTTTGGAAAAAAGGAGAGCTTTGTTTCTCATAAAGAGTGGCAGCCTGTTAGGCAGACATTCCAACAGGCTAGACAGCAGAGCCCCAGCCAGAAACCAGGTATCTGTGCTTCAAAAGGACAGACAAAAGCAACAAGATTTTATACTGAGTGGGATGGTCAAGTGCACATATTCAACAAGCTATAGGAGTCATGAATATTTATGAAAAACGGAAATAATGTGCATTTGTAATTGTGCTTTATCTCTCCCATCCTATCATGGCTGAGAACTCAGTTTTGTGGTGTTCTGGGGTCCCTTGGACAAGAGGAGTCCATTCAGTTAGCAGAGAGATTTAGGATTTTATTCTTAGTTCATAGCTTGCTATTCTGTTACATTTGAAAAAAGCATGACACGGTATGGTTAACTCTTTTAAAAAAATTATATTAGAAGAAAAGATGGACAAGAAACATATCAAATTATTAGTAGTATCTGGTGAATTCACAAGTGACCGTTTTTTGGTCTCTTTTATGATTTCATTATTTATATATTTCTATAGTTCATGAGTATTACCTTTCAGAAAAAAAGCAAACAATTTTAATGAATTAGTATTTACAGAACAACGGGTTGATAAATATATTTTCCAGTCACTTTTGTCATGTGTTAGTGGCCATGAGTATCTGTGATTGTCTGGCAGTATAGAAAAAAAAGGTAGAGGAATACCCTGTAGTAAAGTTAGCCTGTAGTATTATACAATGAGAGCATCTGTTTTCAAAGGAAAGTTGCACATTATACTCACACTCAGATTTATCAATTGGCTTTACTTAACAAATCAATCCTCTGGGAAAGTCACAGAACTTGAATTTTTGACGACTTTTAATGTGTGATTGTTAATTGCACTTTTTAATGGAGTTATGGTCTTGTTTAACACATGTAAAATCTGTGATTTTTCTCCCCAGCAGAATAACATTTTGATGTGACTGAAGGGAAGGTTGAAAGTGATATTGCAGATGACTGTATATGGTCATCATGGGGTGGTGAAGACTCCTAGTGGGACAGGGCTAAGTGGTTTCTTTTTACTACTATGGTTACTTCAATCCTCAGAAAAGCCCCACAGGGCAGTTGTTATCCCCATAATAGAGCTGAGGAAATGGAGTGTCACGAGCCCCAGGCCTGCTGTCAACAAGCTGTGCAGCCCAGATGCAAGTGGTGGTCTCTTTCCTGGCTTGGCTGTGCTCATCAGCCAACATGCTGCCTTCATGTCACCTCCTCTCGTGAGCAGCTAATGAAGGAGAGGGGTGGCTGCCTGGAAATAAGCACTGTAGACTAGTAAAATTACCGCCATTTTTGTGGCTATGAAAGAAAAATTAATAAGGAGTAGATAAATTTTCCAAATATATATAAATCTGTTTATAAATGATTAGAGATCAAATCTAGACCATTTGCATCAGCAGACTCTTACATGATGCTGGAACTATGTCAATAAATAGAGAAAGCATTGTAGATGGTAAAAGAGATGTTAATACTATGGCATATGTAGGTTGCCTATTCAAGGATTTATAAAGAATACTAAAATATTTTTCCCTCCTCTGGACTTTTGTCAGACCTGAAATCACCCTTCTGGTCTGAAAAGCTCACAGCCACCAGGGAGGCTGTGCACTGTCTGTTCCTGGCTGTGCCACGCAGCTCGCCCTACATGCCACCTCCAGGGCTCTCCTCTAGGCGTGTGTGATTTGCAAACCTTCTGTGGCCCATTTTCCACGAAAACCACTCAGTAATCAGATGGAAACTTTTCAAAGTAATATCCCCAAGGTAACTCACCTCATCCAGGCTATGAGTGTTGCAGTGTCATATTTCTGACTCGTTGTTCTACTGTGCGTGTCAATAAAGATTCTGCCTGGTGGCTGATGGCCTGAGTATGCGACTGGCACGTGCCGTGTCACATCGCTAAAACATTGTCTTGAGAATGTAATTTTAATTAGACTTCCTCCAAATGGACTGATTCAGCTGTTATCCTAAGCAAATAAAAATATCATACATAGTAAAAAGCTTTATTTCAGTTTTCCACAAATGTCCATGTAATTCTGTACTTCGCTGTCACAGCTAACCATGTAACTTTTACTTAGTGTTTTCACAACCAAAAAAATCCATTTATTGATAAATATTTCAATAAGTATAAGCACATATCTTGATTTATGGTGAGATTTACTTCATGTTAAGGTTTTACTTTTGTGGATGGGGAGAAATTGTATAACCTGTTCCTCTGTGTCATTCTGGTCAGATAATTGTCTTTTCTTCATAATCATAGTGAAAAATAGACATCTCTGCAGAAAATCAGTTTCTTCCTAGCTGAAGAACATGTCTTTCACTTTTGTTTCTAGAATCCTCGACCTCAGGAAAGCCGGACAGTATTCAGCGGCTCAGTCAGTATTCCGTCTATCACCAAATCCCGCCCCGAGCCAGGCCGCTCCATGAGCGCTAGCAGTGGCCTGTCCGCAAGTAAGTGGCCGGGGCTGCAGGAAGGGGCTCCCCTGACAAAGCTGCCCCCTCTGCCTCTCTGCCAGTCCCATGGGTGAATGTTCTTCACTCAGGCATGCTCAGCCATTCTCAAGTGGCAGCAGTGTCGTAGTACCTGGTGGGCCTTCTAGAGCTTATAGGCCCTCTGGGATACACACAGACAAATTTGATTATAAATTGTGATGATAAATGCTCCGAAGGAAATAAACAGGGTGTGAGAATAGAAAATAATAAGGCGTAGCCATGGAGGATGAATTCCTACTTAGAATAATTAGGAAAATCACATCCTTTTCTAGCGGCGAGATGTGTTTATGTTTGATTAACTGGAAGAGGACCAGTGCGACTACATGGTAGTAGGGAGTGACAAGAAGTAGAGCGGGAGAGGTAGAGAAGGGTCAGATCAGCCGGGACTTGAAGACCAAAAGAAGACATTTTTTTATTCAAAATGCAAAGGGAAGCCTTTGAAAAGCGTTAAGTAGGGAAGAATCTTTATTCGCTTGGCATTCTTAAAATGATCGCCCTGGCTGTCAGTCGGAGAGTGGTTGGAGGCGGCGAGGGTGGAAGCCAGCACCTGGATGGATTCTGCATGGTCCAGGTGGAGGTGGGCGAGGGCTCAGGATGCAGCAGTGGCAAAGGAGAAAAGAAGGGAGAGAAGGAGGTAGATTCTTCAGATACATTTTCTGAGGTAGGAACAAGAAGGCTTGTGGGGAAGTAAGGCACAGGGAATATTATAAAGATGACTCCTAGGTTTGTGCTAGAGCCTTTGGGTGATGCCATTTACTCCCATTAACCCCGCTGGAGAGGGGCCTGGGGTGGGACATTCCAGGCATGTGCCAAGTCCCAAGAGGTCCCAAGTCAGGAAAAAAATTAGCATGTTTGATTAGCCAAAAGTAGTCCAGGGACTGAGTCAGGAATGTACCTGTTTACCACAAAAGTGAGATAACATGTATCATTCATCGGGTACACATGTTTAAGGCTCCATTAGATATAAACTTTTCTTCTAAGGTACTGGAGGTAGAATCATAATGGCCTAGGCCTGTTTTAATGTGGCTCACAGTCTTTATTATTAGCCTTTTTTTTACTCTACCCTGAACTGCAGCATCTCTTTTTTTATGTTTTGAACAGAACCCTTTTGAACAGGACTCTAAAGAGAAAAAAGCTGTGCTCTATGGTGGACTAATGTTCAGCTAATGCCCAGGGAGCAACTTTTTGGTGGGGGAGGAAGGGGAGGGAAGATACTGCCCACCTCAGTAAAAGTATGCAAGGACACTCAAAGCTGCAGGCCTCAGAGTTAGAGGGATGTGCAAGTGGAACATCTGGCTAATTAAAGAAATTAAAATTTAGTTTCATCAGATTCACTGTGATCTTTTATAGTTCCTGGATTATTAGCAGTGAGGTTATAGATTGTCACATGATCATTGTAGCTTTTGATTTTGAGAAAATTGTTCTTGGCCAAAGGGTTGTTTTTCTGTAACTTTCTCAAATGTATGCTTTCCCAGTAGCACAGCATTGGCTTAGAGATCAAAGAACATATAGCTTGAGTGTGCTAACATAAATGCAGTCCCAGAATGCATCAGATGCAACTTTAATGAAACCTTTCTTCACTTCTATACAAGTAAACTCCAATAGAAACTAATTGCACTAAATCCAATTTCACATTTAAAAAGTCATTTCAGCCAGATGCAGTGGCTCATGCCTGTAATCCCAACACTTTGGGAGGTGAATGTGGGAGGATCACTTAAGACCAGGAGTTCCAAACTAGCCTGGCAACATAGCAAGACCCTGTCCCTACAAAATATTTAAAAAATTAGCCAGGCCTGGTGGCACATGCTTGTAGTTCCAGCCACTAGGAAAGCTGAGGTGAGAGGATTGCCTGAGCCCAGGCGTTCAAGGTCATAGTGAGCTATGATCGAGCCACCGCACTCCAGCCCAGGCAACAGAGTGAGGTCCAGTCTCTAAAAATATTAAAAAAAAAAAAAAAATCAGTCAGAAAACTTATTTGTTGCCCTGTATTCTTGAATGTTAGATATTTGAATTCAAGTTTCCTGATGCAGACTCAGTTTCCTTCATTCATTTGTTGTTGTTCATTCAGCAAACAGCCCAGGTATTGTTTTTAGGCTCTAGCAATATAAAGATGAATGATGCTGTATTAGTATCTCTTGTCTCTTGCTGCATGAGGAGTTATCCCACAACTTAGAAGCTTAAAATAGCAAACATTTATTATCTCACATAGTGTCTTAGGGTCAGGAATCTGAAAGCATCTTAGGCTTAATGTTTCCCACTCGGGGTTTCTCGTGAGGTTGCAGTCAAGCTGTCTGCTGGGGCTGTAGGCCCTCAAGGTTCAACTGTGACTAAAGGCTGGGCATGGTGGCTCATGCCTGTGATCCCAGCACTTTGGGAGGCCGAGGTGGGAGGATCATTTGAGGACAGGAGTTGGAGACCAAGGACCAAGACACAGCAGTTGGACTCCTGTCATCAGAGGAGGATGACTCGGGGGGCCTGGGAAGGATGGCTGGTCAGCTCGGCAGTCTGCGCGCTTTCTAAAGGATCGTCCTCTTCCGCACTCATATAATTTTGCCTGCTTGATGTGCTGTAGGGTCATCTGCACAGAATGGCAGCGCATTAAAGAGGGAATTCTCTGGAGGAAGCTACAACGCAAACCGGCAGCCCATGCCGTCCCCATCGGAGGGCTCTCTGTCTTCTGGAGGCATGGACCAAGGGAGCGATGCCCCGGCGAGGGACTATGACGGAGAGGTGCGTGAGGTGTGGTGGCAGCTATGCCTAGAGGCAGGGTTTTGGAGACACCGTGTATCAGAGAGACTAGGGCATTCACCCAAGTAACGCCACCACCTGGGGCTTGGCCTCGGCTGCAGCAGGGGCAGCTTGAAGCCCCTTAAGGTCGTTTGATCAGGGTGGCTAGAGGGGTGGTAACCCGAGCCCTCCCGCCTGCCTTCCTCCCTCTGCTTCTCATTACATTTTACTTTGGGCCTTGCAGGACTCTGATTCTCCGAGGCATTCCACAGCTTCCAACAGTTCTAACCTGAGCAGCCCCCCAAGCCCAGTCTCACCCCGGAAGACCAAGAGCCTCTCTCTGGAGAGCACCGACCGCGGGAGCTGGGACCCGTGAGCTGCGACAGCACCGGGACCTGGGCGCCGTCGCTCTGGTTCTCAGCTCCCTTCCACTCGCCCCTTCCCTCACTTTCATCCCTTCCCTCCACTCAGCCTGAAAACGACCAGGGCTGGCGGCAGTAGCAGGGTAGGGATTCGGGAGTTCTGACGACACGACTCACAGATCCACGCCCCCCCCGGCCTGCGCAACAGCAAAGGCAGACTTTCACTAAGCAGCTTAGATTAATATTGATTCCATTCCATACTCTTAGGGTTGCTTTCAATACTATTTTACTCCTTCCCCAAAGGTAGCTTCAATAGGCAGATTACACACATGTAAGTGATAAGACTAAGACTAGACAGATTTTGTTTTCACAGTAGAGTCTTATTCTAGTCCTGAAATAGCTCATGGGATTCTCTGCGTCCGGAGGGGAGAGTCCGGCCCTGAGCGGCACCCTGGCTCTCATCCAGCAACCGCAGTGAGCCTCCACCCGATTGTTGCCAGCAGACCCTTTCGAATTAAAGCAATGCATATTTTACTACATACAGAGTTTAAATGAATACATAAATGTAGAAGTTAAATACTGAATGTATATAGTCAAAAGAAGCATCTTGTATTCAGTGAAAGATGATGCATATATAAGAGAAAGAGATCATTTAATTTAAAGACATGTGTTGTTTCTTGTCTGTTTCCCAGCTAAGAAAGTAACGTACAGGGCAGGCAGGCCTCAAGCTGACATGTGTAGAGGGCGAGCGGGAGGAAACGGAGTTCCTGTTAGTGCCCTGTCCTCAGGCTGCAGTCACCGGGGAGCTTCGGTTTGGACTGTGACCTGGTAGCGGAGTTTTAACATCTGAAGCCACTTCAGCAGAAGCATGAAAAGGCAAACTCACCTCTACCCAAGCCGTTTCCTTTTTTAGTGGTAGAATGGGAACCACACTTCTCATTTTTTGTTTTGATATCTTCTGCTGACGAATATAAAAATACAATTCTGTCCCCTCTGATCCCTTCCAATTGAAAGAGCACAGGGAGTGTCATGGCTTCTGAAGGTCCATGTGTGTTTTGTCAAAGTGCTTTTGTTCCTGGGCTAGGCCTCTTCCCCCCCAAGTCGCAGTAAGATGTCCCTCCTGGGCTGGAGACAGCTTCCCAGGGGGAGTCTGTTTTGTTGAGGGTGGGCGTGAGCTTCCGCAGAGAAGCCTAGGCGGAAAGGTTCTTATCACCAAATAATAGAACACCTCAAAAGCAAGGACTCAAGCAGCCTTAACCTGATGTTCTTTCGTGTACCCAGTGGAAACTGGCTGTGATTAACCCGCCTGCAGGGGCAGGACGCGCGCCCGCGCAGACTGGCGTCCTCCCTCCACGCTGCACCTGCCGCCGGTTCCACGTCCACTCGGAGTCCTGCTGTTTTAGTTGCCGCAAGGAAATGAGATGCAGAACCAGAATTTATTTCAGCAGAGTCATTTTGCCAGTTAAGCATATGAGGAAGATATAAAAATATCTCATGGAAGTGAAGAGTTTCTGCTTCTCTTTTACTTTTCGTCTAAGTTTCTCTGAGAAATAGAAACAGGATTTTCTCTTCTTTTCTTTAAAATTGAGCAGAAATGAAGGAGGTTTCCTGCAGTTACGAATCTGGGTTGTGTGCTCAGACCCCGTCATTTCCCTCCTTGCCGTGTTTCCATGCGCACCTCGCCGCGCGGTGGGGCACCGGGCCTCGGTGGGATTGCTGAGACTCGGAGAGGGAGGAAAGGGTCCCGGTGGGGGTTACACTGCAGACACTTAGAATAGGGGATTAAGAAAATAAAAGCTTTTGACACTTCAACTTTCTGGATTTGGTGCTAGCTCAGATTTGATTCTATTTTATTTTGGATGGGCATAATTTGCTGCACAGTTCTAATTTCCCTAATCTTCTTGCTTTTTGAAAAGAAGTGTAAAAATACTTTTGTACATCACAGTTTCAAGGGTTGGACCTCAAGTTGGGTTGTTGCCATCTGACTCTGATCACTCCCTAAAGTTGGCACTGGGAGGAGAGGAGGGACCCTCTCTCCAGCCAGCTGCTGGGTGCTCGTGACCAGCCATGTCACCCATCTCACCCTCCTGTCCTTTTCTGTCCTCTCCTCTCCCCTCTCCTCTCTCCCTTCTCTTCCAAGGCAGAGGGGAGACAGACCCAAGCTGAGACTCCACACCAAGCCATTAGTTTGTAAATTGTGGATTTTTGTCTATAGGTGCTTATTTTTCAAAGGATGCTTTTAGGATCAAAATATCACCCTACCTAAAGTCTGGGCTCCACTACAGTGAGTCAGACTGTCCACCCCCCCAGCAAGCAGATGAGCGAAAGCCGCTGAGGCTTGTCTTGGCTTCCAGGCTAACTGGACACCTTGTTCACATTCACCCCATGGATTGCACCACGGCACTTTGATTTTCCCTGCAACCGTAAGTAGTCTCATCAGTCACGATAGAGCAGTCCCAAGTGTGTTTAAGACTGTGGGAGAGAAACACTGCTGGGGTATTAGTTTGGGGGAGGATTTTCCCAAGATAATCATCCTACTGGTCTTGTCCCATGCTTTAATATGAGGCCTGTTACTCTCAGAGCCTTCTGAGAGGAATGATTTAAAAAGATGGGGAATGGGTTCACAGAAAAGATATCTTAATTGCTGTCTGCAGTCATCCTTTGTTTTCATGCAGGACATTTTAAAAATGCATATGGCAGCAGAAACTAATTTCTCAGTAGAAAGAAAAAATACATTCGGAGGCATTTCTAGGATAGTGTATGTGTTGGTATTTGGTGCTATCTATGTCCAGCCAATTTGTTATCTACCCTTGAATTCTGACTAATTTTGTCATGTGTTTCGGGTCTATAAAATTACGTACATATATATATATTTCTTTTTGCCAAAAACAGCCTTCCCCCTTGTCAAGTGATTGCTAAAGCAGATGTCATTCTTTAGTTATTAAATATACATATATTTACACACACATACCCGCACACTTAGTGATTTATGTTCTTTCCCACGGGAGCACAGGTTTAAGGCTATGAGAGATAACTAAAAATGGCCCATCTATTTGGTTTTCCAACCAGTTCTTATATTCAAGCTTCAGGGGAGAATCTGAAATTCCTGTCGTGTTTACAACAATGTCGTTTCCAGCTGGTTGTCAGCCTCCCCTTCCGTATGGTTAGAGTAATATCATTTTGTTACATAGTGGTCACATCTATTTCTGAGAAAGACCAGTTGCATTTATGCGGAATCTCAGGTATCATTAAGGAAAAGTCGGAGCAGGGGTGGGCGGACACCCTAACCTGCCACATGCAGCAGGGCCATTTGCCAGCCCTTGGCAGGGTCACCAACGTGTCGTCTCCCAGCCGAGTGGGGCTTGGCTCGCCAAGTGCGTGGCTCACCGTCAACTCTGGACACGGGGCAGTCGGCAGCCTGCCGCTCCTGCCGCGGGTCGGACGTCGCCACAGCCCGAGAGTGCTGAGCAAGGGATTAGCTGTGCTCTTCGCTCCCCCCTCTGGCCCAGCCCTGATTTAGATAAGCTGCATGGCATTTCATTGAGCCCATTTAAAACCTCTTTCCTTGTTACGACTTTACTTACTTCTCAAGTCCAGAGTTCTCTGTGGACTCTGCTAGATACGGAGAGCCTTGCTCCCGACGCAGCGTGGTTCTGCGGCGCTGGCAGCAGCCGGCATCCCTCCTTCCCAGGGACACCGTTCCCCACAGGACACCCTTGCAGTTAGGGGGGAAACTGACTCACATCAACCTCGAAATCTCATGAAAACAAAATGACCTGCCTTTTTATTTGATAGTGTAATATCATTTATTTTAAAATTTTTAAGGGTTTTCCTCATTGTAATATTATTGTACAGTTTTGCATGGCCTAGGTGTAATCATTTTTTGTTTAGAATACAATGCTGACAACTATGTGTGTATGGAGGGGAAAAGACATTGCTTTGGCCTCTTATCATTCCTTATTTTATTTTGTTTGGTTTTATGCCCTCAGTGTCTTAGGGAACTTAAGAGATTCTCTGCTACCAAACAATGATGTGGATCCTTTTGCACAGAAATATTTAAGGTGGGATAGTAAAAAATGTAACAAGACTCCTCACCAATATTTTATGTTGATATCACTTAATATTAACCAGACTTTGATGTATTGCAATAAAACAGGGAGCTGTTAGAACTGAGTATTTTGTCTTTTTTCCTCCCATTTAAGAAGTTTGAGGAATGGAGAAAAGGTGCCCACCTCTCCGCGTCTCACTCGGTCTTGCTTTCTGCCGGTTCCCTCCTCATCCAGGCTTCCTCCTCGCACTGCTGAAGGACATGGGGTTAGTTTTGCCACCTGTGGCTTAATCTGGGACTTTCATAGTTTCTTCCTTAGCTCAGGTAAGAATAATGTTAAATTCTCTTGAAGCTTCTAACTCTCCTCTTCTGGTCAAAACGTCCTGATTACTATTACTTTGATCTGCAAGACCAAGCTCTGCCTGCACGAGGTTTCCTGAGTGGGCCTGACAGTGTAAATGTGGGAGCAGTTTGATTTTATGTCTGCTAGTTGGAGAAAATCAGTAGCCACTTAAGAGTTACTTTTACTGCTTTTGCTAAGTTAGAATGGTACATCTGAGAACACAGGTAAGGTCAGGAGTGGTCTTAACAAAGGAAATCCTCAACTGTGGCTGCAGTTAATAATTCTGAGAACCCTCCCTGTTCCCATATAATTGACATTTCTACTGTTATGGATACGTTGGTTTGTTAAAATATATGCTGGGCTAGATGCAGCAGCTATGCAGTGGTTTAAAACAGGGCTTGGCAAACTTCTTCTGTAATGGGCCAGTTGATATTTTTGGCTTTGTGGGCGTTATAATCTGTTGCAGCTACTTTGCCTGTACAGTGCAGAAAGTCTTAGCGCTTATTCATTTACATATTAGACTGTGTTCCAGTAAAACTTTACTTACAGCAGTTCAATGGGCCACATTTGGCCCGTGGACCACAGTCTGCCTGCCCTTGGTTTAGACTAGACCTAGAGTAGCCTGTGGGATCAGACTGTCTTAATCCAAGTCCTGGTGCCAACACTTGACCTCTGAGCCTATTTTCTCTTCTATAAAAATGCCCACTCTGAGTGTCAGAGGCGTTAATACACAAAGGTATTTAGAATAACAGCTGTGGCCTGTCACTATCACTGTCCTGACATTATTAACTATCAAAGCCTTCGGTAACAAATACTCTTTTTTTCTGTGCTGCTGCATGTCTAGCCCTTCGCTAGGTGTTAGGGATACAAAGTCACAGTCCCTGGAAAATCAGGCCGTGATTTGCCATGTTTTTGTGCCATGTCTTCCCGTGCTAGTAGTGGGCACAGGGAGGCATTCAATCACCTGATACTGTGAAAGTCAAAATAGGTACAAAAGAAAAAGTATTTGTGGCCATTTCCAGGGCTGACGTTACTCAGGGATTGCAGGCATTTACAATCCCCAGCGATCCCCACTGTGGTGTGCAGCCCTCTGGTTGCAGCTGGCTGTCACACTTAGGGCACAAACCACATTCCAGTTTCCCTTAGAAAATTCCTCTTCTCCCAGCAGTTGCGGTCAGTGGTTACTGGGGAAGCAATTACTTGATCTGTTCTTTATTTTCTCCCCTCCCTCCACCTTCATGCAGCTGCTTCATCCGTTCGGGTTATTTGAGAGGAAAAGGCTGAGCCCTGGCTGGGGCTGGCCTGGGTTCTTCTCCTCTTTGCCCTGCAGGGGGGTGGCTTCAGATCTGCGCATGGCAGGGCGTTTGCTAAAGGGCCAGGTGATCCTAGCACTCTGGGAAGCCGAGGTGGGCGGATTACTTGAGGTCAGGAGTTCGAAACCAGCCTGAGCAAGACCCCGTCTCTACTGCAAATAGAAAGAAATTAATTGGCCAACTAATATATATAGAAAAAAAAAAATTAGCCGGGCATGGTGGCGCATGCCTGTAGTCCCAGCTACTTGGGAGGCTGAGGCAGCAGGATTGCTTGAGCCCAGGAGTTTGAGGTTGCTGTGAGCTAGGCTGACGCCACAGCACTCACTTTAGCCTGGGCGACAGAGTGAGACTCTGTCTCAAAAAAAATAAAAAATAAAATAATAAATAAAATAAAATAAAAAATAGGGCCAGGTGAGCTCTAGCAGGGGATCTGACATGGAGCTGGGGGCACCACTGCCAGCCAAGCCAGGTGGCCTCAGGGAGACCATCTCAGAAAGTAAAATAAAGCCTGAAAACCTATACAAGGACCTATTTTGGACCTCGGTGGCCTTTGCACGTGCACTTTCAGAGTGTTCGCCCCACCTGAATGTCCAGAGTGCCCCCATCATCTAGGAATCAAGTTAGCCCCAGGAAGAGTCACTTTTCAGGAAATGGTCTTCACCTGCAGCTGACCTCTATCTAGAAGGGTCTCCCTATGATGCAGGCCCCACATGGCCCTGCTGCCAGGTGTCACAGTCCTCCCACAGTCAATGTCACCAATGTAGAGCCTGCAGAGGGGCCGGGGCAGTGACACTGCAGCTTCTCCTTCCATCCTCCATCCCCTCTTGCCTCCCCGGCCTCCTCTCCTTTTACAAACAATGTGGCTGAGCCTTCCACAATCAGGGACTGAGGACCTCACGGACCTCACGCTGGGGACAGGTGCAAGCCTTGTAAATAGGCTGTGATGCCAACTGCAGAGAACCACCACGACGCTAGAAGGTATGGGTCAGCGTTCTCCAAATTTCATAAAGCACAGAAAATGGCACAATCACCAAAGTGCTTCTCATAAGCACTTTTTTATTGAATTGAAACAATTATAAGACTTATACAAAAATTCGGAGCTTATGATGACCCTTTGGTGGAACGAGTGACACCTGTGCATCTCCTCTGGCAGTGGCCCTGGCAGGGAGGAACCTTCCAGCAGCAGACGAGGTATGTGTCCCGGGCCCCCAGCCTGCTGCTCCGACCCCTCCCCTGTGAGGCAGCGATTCTCTGGGAACATTCAGCTATCAGGAAAGCTAAGGACCGGCCCGAGCAGGCCAGGCCCCACGAGGGTTAGTGGCACGTGTTGGCACTGCTCTCGTTTAGACCACAGGCTGGAGAGCAAGAGGCCAGGAAACAAATCTCATTCCAGAAACACACATACACACAAACCTTAGACTACAGTTGACAAAATCCAAAAATCTTTGTTTTGTTTTGGTGGCAGATTTGAAGAAGTACTCTCATTTCTGCTTAACATTCATATTAGGAAAAAGAAGAAAACAGAATTGCCTTGTTATCTAGAGTTATTTCAGAGGATGAATAAACAACAGGCAGATTCTGACAGCAGTGGCGTTTCATTTCCATTCCTGCACTTCTCACCACAGGCATGCGCTGAGCCATGAAAACCGTGTAAAGTGCGGGCTATGGGCTCTGGCAGCCTCTCCCCAGACCCCACCACAACCAGCCACCTTTGCATACTGCACAAAGGGGTTTAAACGAAGCATGGACACCATCTCCCCAGTGGTTTTAGCCTGTGTGAAGGACGGAGAGTCCCGCTGAGCCGGCCTGAGCGCGACCCGCAGGCTGGGCGCCCGTCTACCTTTGGCCCGGGTGTCCGGCGGCTACTGCTGCCTGGCCTGCCTCTCGAGGTACTTGCTGTAGGCCTCCTCGAACATGGCTTTACAGGGGAAGCGGGCCTTCAGCTTGGAGCAGATGAGGAAGGAGCCCCCCATCTTCCTATGCAGGGAGTAGGTCTCCTCGGGTGGGGGGACCAGGCGGTGCTTCAGCATGACCGGAATCAGGTTGTGGATCTTCTCGGTGGTGCTCTGGGTGCCAAAGTCAAAGGGCTCGTCCGAGGCAAAGGCCTCCCCCAGGATGAGGATGGCATCCAGGTGGGCGTCTTCCATGACCTGGGGGGAGGACAGGAAGGGTAAATGGCAACGAGATTCAAGAGCCTTCCACACGGCCATGGGCCCCATGTCCCGAGCGCTCACTGAAAGCTCTGCTCAGAAGGTCATGGAAGCGTCAGGCAGGTGAGGGTTTTGTTTTTAACCAGGTTAAGAAATGGTAACAGGGATACACTTTAACCTACGGGGCCAGGAAAACAACATTAATGTGTGAGCCGGGCTGATGTGAGACCAAAAGGAGGCGTGGGGCCTGGGGCAGAAGGCGGAATATGAGCCCTGCGAGATGGTGCCCATTTGCAAAGTGTTTACAAAACACTCTTCTGGCCAAAAAGAACAGAGTTCATGGGCCGAGCTGGTGGGGCCCACCCGCCGTGCACTGCCTGTGAGCCTGCCAGAGCGCCCAGGACAGAGCTCGCTGCTGGGTCTGTCCCAGGGAACTGGCAGCTAACGCAGGAACCTGAGAAGTAACTAAGCCTGGAACGGTGGGGAAGGGCAGGGGCCAGGGCCAGCTCACAGTGACACAGTGACAGTGAGGGGACTGAGGGCTTCTGGGGTAAGTGTGATCCTTTTACAGCTGAGCTCCGAGCTCTGGTAGCTCAAAGACACTAACTTGCCTAAAACGGCACTGTGACTGGGTGTTGGACCCAACACAGGACCTGGGTCTCAGCCCCTTCCCCACTGTCAAGCAGAGGTCAGTGGCTTCTGGGTGACAGACGCAGAGCGTCCCCCTTTATTTAAAGCACTGAGACTTCTCCCACCTCCTCACCCTCCCAGCGAGGCCTCACAAGGGCGTCCAGGGCTCCCCCTCCCAGCTGCCACGCTCCAGCTCTCGCCGACACAGCTCCAACCGGGGAGCAGAGACGGGAGCCTCACAAGTCCCCAAGCACCCGGCTCACCTGCCACTTGGAAGATGTCACAGAGCACAGAGGCATCGGGCTGGGCCGGGCCCCAGCGCTGGAGACACGCCCAGGAGCAGTGTCCCCTGCGCTTCATCCATCACATACCGAGTTCCACTTCATGTCTCAAAGGGACAAGTGGCCCAAGCCTCCCCTCCCCACCGACACACACCCTGGACCAGCAGGGCCCTGTGCAGCCCCCGGGGACCCTGCTTACCTTGACCTCATAGCCAGTGAGGAACTTCATCTCTATGGACTTCGTCCGCACGGTCTCCCTGTCCCTGTCGGCAGCAGCCCTGATGATCTGGGCAGAAGCACAGGAGGGACCCGTGGGGCAGGATGGACAGAAAAGGGAGACAAGAGCCAAACCCGCCTGCCCCACCTTCAGCCCTCCTCACCCTTTGCAAGACCCCGGCCTGTAAGCCTGCACGCTGTCACCAGACCTGGAGCCCCCTCGTCTTGTCCCAGGAAAACCTGGGCCAAGGCCAGGGCCCCTCTCCTGACTGTACCTGAATGTAGAGGTCAGTGAATGATCTGTCATATTCCCGTGTTGCCCCAAAGTCCAAAAGAGCCACCTGTGGTAGAAACACCAGGGGAAGGTTTAGTCCAGGACGGGGGTGTGGGGTGGAGAGGGATGAATACAGCAGAGAATGAGGCTCTGCAGGGCCGAGCTAAGACCCCCAGATGCCGCAGCCCCTTGCTCTGCTGGCTTTCCTGGGACGAGGGCAGACCAGGGGCTCGCTCAGGCCCAGCTGAGGGGGCCCCTCCCAGGGGCTCACCTTGTGCTGCTGGGGGTCATAGAAGAAGTTGGACCAGTTGGGGTCTGTCTGCATGAAGTGGAACTCAAACAGCTCCCTCAGGCACAGGACCAGGATGTTGTAGCAGATCTAGGGACAGGGCAGGGGTCCTGCATCAGGCACCGCCAGGTGACCTGGTACCTGGGAGTCAGGGAGAAACCCCCGACTCCTGTAGCACCCCACCCCACCCTCTGCCCAGGTGACTGTTAGATGCCCAGTGTCACCTGGGTGGAAGAATGTGGCAGCTTCCCTCCTGTCCCCTTAAGTCCACCAGCGCTCCTGCACACCCCACCCCTGCTGCAGGGAGCACCTCAGGGCATGCACAGCAGGGACACCCAGCCCCCCCCCCGTCCCACCCACACAGACACCTCGTTCCGAATCTCCTGACTCAGCCCTTCTGCCTGGTCCAGGGGGAAGCCGGACACCAGCTCTGTGGTCAGCACGTGGGGGCTGCACAGCTCGTCCACGATCTCAGGCACGTAGAAGAAGGGGTGGTCCTTCAACAGCTCCCTGGGGGGGTGGGATCACATACTGGCCACCGACCCTCCCCCTGCGCCCCCCCTCCCCCAGGACAGCCGCCAGGCAGAGGGCCCTGCTTTGCTCTGGGCAGGATGCAGCTACGGGCCCAGGCTGTGACCCCAGCCGTCTGCCCCTCAGAGCTGGAGGGGCCTTCACCCACAATAATGCCTAAAGCGCCCCTCGCCCCCCCCCACCCCCCCACGGGAATCTCGGGCAAGGGGTTGGCCAGGAGCTGCACCTGAACTTCTTGGCACAAGCGGCCTCCCGCTGGTAGTCACACTCGAGGGCCAGCTCCCGCCTCAGCACGTCGATCAGGTGCTCGGGGAACAGGCCTGGCCGGGGAGGAGGGCACCAGGGTGGGCAGGGGGTCTTGGGGGAGCCAGTCCCCAGTCCCCAGGGCCCATACTGAGCACCTGCCGCCCACTCTCGCCCTTGACCAACAGCCCAGCCTCAGACCTTCCGGAAGCATGTTGCTCATGTTCAGCATGGCCATTAGGTTGTTGACATCGCTGCTGATGCTCTGGGCCACGCCAGGGTACTGCGGGAGGCAGGGGTGTTACCCCAGGCAGACGGGGGTCCCACTGCCTGCTGGTGTCCCAGCTATGTCCCAGCCCCACCCCACACCTTGGAGAAGCAAAACTGGGAGCCCACGAGGCTGTTGTGACTCCCAGCCCTTCGGGACCTTGTTCTCCATCTTCTACCCCCACCCTGTCTCCAGAACAGCCACCAGCTCAGGCCCCAAAAGGCAGACCATCGCTTGTCTCCTGTCCCCACCCCCATCTGAGCTTGCTGAGAGGCCGCTCCACTCCCAGTCACTCATCCAGCAAACACTTGAGCTTCCAGTGCCCACCAGGCGCTAGGGACACGGGCCCTGCCTGGGAGAATAGGGGCCCTGGGGGATGTGGGGACAAGTGCACACATGCACCAGGGCACCCACCTGGATCTTCATGGCCACCTCACGGCCACCCTTCAGGCGGGCCAGGTGCACCTGCCCAATGGAAGCCGCGGCGAAGGGTCGCTCCTCAAAGTACTCCAGCTTGTCCCTCCAGTTGGGCCCCAGGTCGTTGTTCAGAGTTTTCTGCAGGGATGGGCCGAGGAGGGGCAGTGAGCACAGCCTCACTGTGGGGACACCCCGAGAAGCACCCACAGCCTCAGACGCCCCACCGCCTGCCTCACCATCATCTGCTTCAGCGGCATAAAGTCAGCACTCTGCCTTACTCGCTCGAAGATCTTGGCCAGGTGGGGGTTGATGAAAGCGTCGTCTGGAAGGCAGGAGAGACGTCAGGGCCAAGGGCCAACCGCTGAGGACAGCGCAGGGGCCAGGAGCAGAGCGACCACCCAACCACGCCTAGCACAGCATGGCCTCCGGGAGGTTCAGAGACGACACATGACAGGCCCAGCCTCGATTCCTCCTCGTGCCCCGGGAGCCTCTTTCCCACCTGGCACGTGGCTCCTGGGCCACGGATGAGGGGCCTCAGCAGGGACCCCGAGCCGCAATGACCTGGGGTGGGCACACTCATGGGGCCCCGCAGCCAACAGCTAAATCCAGAGACGCACCCCTGCCCCTCAGCCGCCCCCCAGGAGCCCTGATGCCAGGAGCCCTGGGACCCCAAACTCACCCCTGCAACCTGAGAAAGTGGGCTTTTTAGGCATAACATGTATAGTTCTTTATGGTTATAAAAGAAAAGGCTAGGAAATAAAGTCTAGTAAAATGTTAAAATTACTCGTTACCTGACCACCTCTGGAGAACTACTTTTTTCATGCCTGGTGTCACATGTATGGAGACTATTCTAGCTTTTGTTCTCTTGTGAACACTTCCCTGTGGGCCTAAACAGCCTTCCGAAATGTTAAACAGCACCGTCACCAGC
Organism: Mirza zaza; assembly: GCA_008750895.1. Lineage (NCBI taxonomy): Eukaryota > Metazoa > Chordata > Mammalia > Primates > Cheirogaleidae > Mirza > Mirza zaza. The sequence continues at coordinate 62,332 of VSMD01121277.1, read as the reverse complement.
AGCGTAACACCACGGCCAAGTCCCCCACGAGTCTGACTGCTGCTTGCCTCGGTTCCCATTTCTCTGCTGCCATAGTGAGTCCCATGATGAGGCTCCTGGCACAGCCCTGACCCCACTCTAAGTCTTTCCTTAAGGTAACACACGCTGTGGGATTCCTGGAGTTCCGGGACTCGGGCACTGAAAGACTCCAGATCCGTCCCGCCGGCGTGCCTTCCAGAACGCCTGTGCCGGCGGCACGCCTGGGCAGCACCCTACGCCCTCGCCAGGGCCACCCTGGGGCCGACTCCTGGCTCACTACTGGCCCGTTTATGAGCCCACCTGAATGCTGTGCGGAGGAACTTGCTTTCGACGTCCGCGTTCAGCGCCAGCCTCATGGCCGCCCCCTCGCTGGGTCCCGCAGGAAGCCTGAGGCTCCCCAGTGCCGGCTCTGCCCCTGGCACCAGGCTCGGCCAGCGCCCTCTTGACGCTTTTCTTAAACACCCCACACACTCTGGCCTCCAGGATGAGTTCGAGGCAGAGGAGCCAATTCCCTCGTGCGGCCACGCCCGCCCGCGGCGCCACTCACCCTGGATGCTCAGCATCTGGCCCAGCTTGAGCGCCGCCCCGCGCACCTTGCAGAGTGTGCGCACGATGCGCTCCGCGTTCGCCTCCGACAGGAAGGGGCTGGAATCCAGCACGGACTTCTTCCCTGCGGGCAGGAGGGGCCACCACAGCCCTCGTGGGGGGCCCGGAGCGTGACGGGACCGATCCCGGCACGTGGGCACATCTCCACGTTCCGCGCCCACCTCCCCCAGCCCACTCTGGACTTTCCCAGGCAGCCCGCCTCCTGGCCCCTGCGTGGGTGGCTGGGAGAAAGACCCACGAGGGGGGGTCAGGGTGGGCCCGGGGCACAGTGGCGAACCCCAACTCGAGAGAGGTTCTCCTGGGGCAGAGCTCAGCCAGTGCGGTCAGTGTCCCAGGCCAAGGGATGCCAGGGCCTGGGCAGAAAGCTGGAGCATAGCTTGGGGGCTGCGCAGGGCCACCCCGCACTGGCCTAAGCCCCAGTCCTACTCTCAGGGCCAGTGGTGCCTGACCCCCACCTGGGGTCACTACTGTCTCTGACAAAGGACACCACCTATAACCTTGGAGCCAGCCTGGCCTCTTCCCTGCTTGGGCAAGGCCGCACGGAGAGCAGCCAGCTCAGCAGGGGGAGGGTGTGGGGGCACAGAGGTGCTGTGCCCGGGAAACCCAGGCTTCTCCTCCCAAAGGCATTCAGCACCAACACTAAAAATACCCTTGCTAAACCCTCTGTCCTCTGGTCCCCCCAGGGACATACGTGGTGCCCTGTGTCTCCTGTACCTAAAGGCCTGTGGGGATGGGCTTGTGGGTGAAGGGGAGGCCGTCCTGGCAGCCAGGGCTGGGGGACTGCAGTGCGGCAGGACAGCAGGTGTTACCGGGGGTAGAGGTATGAGATGCCAGAATGAGCTGACATCCCCTGAACGGGCCAGCGGCAGGGGAACCCAGTCCAGAACTGCAAATCCGTCTTGAGAATCCCCCAAGCCACCCGCTGCTCTCAGCAGCCCCAGGCCCTGCAACCAGGAAGGCCCCGCTGGCCACTTCACACCACCCTGGCCCACCCCACGCCGGGAGTCTGGCACCTCCCAGGCAGACAGCGCCGCGGTGCAGAGCCTTGCCCACCGAGGGCCCAGGCACAGCGGCCACTGAACCAGGTGGGGCAACTGCTCACCTGACCGCAGGCCCGACCCTGGGCTGCAGTGAACAGAGAGGTTGTGATCTTTGCCTCGGCAGAGGTTACGGCCTCCCCAGGTCACCGAGTTGGTGAGAAGGACCCAGTGGGGTCTGTCCCAGAAGCATACCTCCCCACCCCAGCCACCCACAGTCCTCAGCGCCTGGGGCGCTTAACCCGGCCCAACCAGGGCCCAGCAGCCCCCTGGAGCGCAGAGCAGGAAGGGAGTGCAGGAGCAGACGTGTGCGTGCGGGTGTGCAGGTGGCGTACGGACAGCCACAAGGAGCCAGGAAGGCGCTGGGTGACCACTTGGGGCTCAGGGGACACTGGCCTTCCAGCCACAAAGCCTCTAAAGCAGCAGATCTGTGTGAACAGCCTCACAGCCCAGGGCACCGCTGACGTGGAACACCACGCCACGTGAGTGGGGCCCTGGTGGCTGCCACTCCCAGGGCACAGGTGGGGCCAAGGGCTGGAGCCCCCCCAGGGCCTACACACTGCCCCTCCCACTCAAGGGCCCAGCTCACCTGTGGGGTCTTCAGGACGGAGGCTCTTCTTGGCGACCTCAGCCAGTGCCCCAAAGCCCAGACCCACGGCCAGACCTGCAGGGAGGAGGGTGCAAGCGCTCAGCGCTACGGCCGGGGTGGCACCACGCGGGCGAGGCTCACACTGGCCACCCTCACAGACTTGCCAGCATGTTGAAAAGGGGTGAAAAAGGTGGCAGATACACGCCTGTGGTTTTAAGCTGAAAGTTAGTTCCAGGTAGACATTTCCTGTGGAAAAACTTCACACACCCCCCAACTTCGATCATCTACAGGCTGCGGGCACAGACACACCCCAAAGTAGCACAAGCCTGGAAGCTCCTCGGGAAGGCCCAGCCAGAGAGGGACCAGCGATGGTCCGGGGGCCGGGGTCATCCTAACAACACGGGCACCCCCCGAGATGCCACTGGCCGCTTCAGATCTGCACGAAGAGCCTCCGATAGTCCAGAACTTTGACTCGCTGTAGCACGATCCACATTGCCACAGGCATGGTGGTGGCAGTTGGAACATTTTGCAAAAGATAGGGAGTCCCCAACCCAAGCCCTTGGTGACTCAGGCTCAGGAGTGGGAAGCCCCTAACCCCCCTGCCCTCAGGCTAGCGGATACTGCCCGTGGTCTGAGGGCCACAGGGGACCAGGCCCTCCCTCCCCAGCTTTTGAAATCTTCCCCGGCCAAGTTCGTTAGCACCTCACTTGTCCAAAAATCAATCACTGGGTGACCCTGCTGTTCAGTGGCATCCCCTGCGCCTCCAACAGGAGCCTGGCAGGTGCTGCTAAGGCCACGCCTCACGCAGGACTGATGTCCTCTCCCTTTAAACCCAGCTCCAGCTTCCTGGGCCAGGCGCGCGTGAGTGCGGTGGAGAACGCACGACGAGCTCGCAGCCACAGCTGTGGGTGGGCCATGCCGAGCCCCTCTCTACCTCCTCCTGCAGGCAGAGCTGTGTCCCCCGTGCCCAGCTAGACCCCTTCAAATCCTCCATCAGATTATTCTCTGGCCATTTCTCAGCTCCCAGGCAGAGCCAAAGCTTGCCGATGGAAAGGACCCGTTATTAAACAAATCACCCAAGGAACATTCCACAGCAGAGGCCTCGGGCTCCTTCTGTGGCCCTACATGTCCCTCAGACCAGCCTGGCACCAGGCCAAGACACTGCCAACAGACGGACAGACAGGCTCCAACGGCAGGCAGCCCCGGTGCTGAAAACAAGCCCGGCCGGCTGGCAACCCTGACCTTGGCCCTAGTGCTCCTGCTCAGGGAACCCAGAACAAACTGACCGCCACCTGCCCACCAGGCCCTGGCTCCACCCGAGTCTCAGTACCTCCATGCAGGGCTCTTCCCACACCCAGACCCAGCTGGTACCTAGAGGCAACTTCGGGAAGACGGATGCCACAGCCCGGGACTCCCAGGTCCTCGTGAGAACCCCGCTCACGCCCCGGGCCGCCAGGACAGGGCGCCTGTTCTGATCCACATCCTTGGGCCTCCCGGCCTGGCCCGAGTGGCCGGCAAGGAAGCCCTGCAGGAAGCCAGCGCAGAGCCTGCTCTGGCTCTAAAGCCACGGTCTGCAGCCTGGCCTCCCGCCTCGCCCGTTCCAACAGAGTTCCAGACGCTTCTCTCACAAAGGGAGCTTCGCAGTCAGGGCTGCGGGGAAGCAGCAGGGAGCGGGGCTCTGCCCTGGGCGGGAGCACTCGGACCTGCGGGCCTGCTCCGTGTGACGGCTGGAGGTCACCAGAGCCAAGCAAGGCCTTCCCTTGAGCAGTCACCCAGCTTTCTGCCCAGACACCAGCGGCTAAAAGAAGCAAAAACTAAAACACCGACAAACAGGGCCTGCCTCAGCAGGCCGGGCAAAAAGCACTTCCGAGCAGAGGCAGTCTCATCCCGCGGCTGCGGCCTCCCCTGCCAGGAGCTCTCGGCGCGCGTGCAGAGAAGGCGCGCGGTCTCCAGCAGCCAGGGGCAAAGCTATATCCAAGGATAAACAGCAGCGTCACCTCCACGGCACCTGCCTCGAGCCAGAGCGCTGTTCCACGCCTCACTGTCGTCCAGCTGCTACCGGCCAGGGGAGACCAGAAAGCCCAGGTGGAAAGGCAGTGGGACAGGACCTTTCCCCTGCTCTTAGGTGTTCTGGAACCTCGGCAATCCCATCTTCTCTGTCCCCACCCGGCGTCCTCCAGCCCCCAGCATGGGAGGAGGAACAGGCAAGGGGGAGGGGAGTTCCCTGTGGCTTGTTCTGGAAAGTTGTCAGGATCTGACCCTCAATTCCCTGAACTGGACTGGAGGGGGAGGGGAGACCTAACAGCCCCTCTGAGGGCCACTCTGTGGCACCTGGTCAGGCTCGGACTTCCAAGTGCATGACCCAGGCCTGGGCTCCTGTCCCAGGGCTGTCACCAGCAAGCATATGGCCCTGGGCGACAGGCTGACTTCCTGGCTCAGCTTCCTCACCTGTATCTGAAGAGAAGAACAGCCACCCTGCCTCCAGCACAGAGCTTCAGAGGGGGTGAAATAGGCAGAAAAGCCCCTGGCTTTCAAGAATGTCCCTAAGAAAGCAGAAACTACGCTCCCGCACCCACGCAGAGGGCGGAGAACTCCTCTCGTATCTAGAGCGCATCTATCTCGCTGCAAAATGCACCCAGAAGAGTGCTGGTGCCACGGGAAGAGTGGCGCGTGTCCCCGGTACATCAGGCTGTTGTCACTGCATGCCTCTCCTAGAGGGGTAGCCAAGCAAAGCTGGCCTTGTGCACAGCCCATCAACAAGGGGTACCACGCCAGCAGGTCAGAGCAGAGACCTGACACAGGCAGTGTGGACACTCCCCATCTCTACCAGCCCTGAGGTCCCAGCCAAGGGGTACAACAACCCCACTACTGCGGGATGGCTCTACAAGGCCTGGTAAGCCACCACGAGGTCTCAATGTCCAGAAACCAGCGGGAGGTAGCGAGTCTTCACAAAACTAAGTGACTCAATTCATTACCCTTTATCCTGGAGCATGTTGCATTGTTAAAATGTCCTTTAAAAATTACAAATAAAATTGTGGTAGTGATACTTGTGTGCTTGATTTTGAGATAGAATCTCGCTGTGTCACCCCAGCTAGAGTACAGTAGCATCATCATAGCTCACCGCAACCTCAAACTCCTGGGCTCAAGCAATCCTCCTGCCTCAGCCTCCCGAGTAACTGGGCCTGCAGGTGTGCACCACCACACCCAGCTAATTTTTCTATTTTTATTAGACATGGGGTTTTGCTCTTGCTCAGGCTGGTCTCGTACTCTTGACCTCAAGCAATCCTGTCCCTTGGCCTCCCAGAGTGCTAGGTTTAGAGGCGTGAGCCACAGCACCTGGCCACTGTTTTCTTTTACATGTTCTTACTTAGCAAAATTAAGAATACCCACCCTAACCCCATTCACCCAATGCTTGTTGGTTTTTAATTTTACCACAGAGATGGAAACACAAAAGTTCAGGGAGAACACAACGATCCCAGAGCTTTGTTGCTGATATGTTAACAGTACCCCCAGGTATTTCAGAATTTTGGGGAAATTAAGCAACAATAGCTATCAGCTCTGTATTTCAACCTAAGGAATACCTGTTTTCTAACATAAGAGAGAACACTAGTATGTTACCTTACCTCTTAGGAAACCCAATGGAATCTCAAACTATTTTTAAAAGCAAAGTATGTTTCTAAGAATGAGGAACCCTTAACTTTTTACCTTTTAAAAATAATACAATTCCCAGGGTTCCATTCCCTCTACTCTTCATTCCTGGTCCACTGACATGCTTTTTCTCACACCGATACCTCTTTCTTTTTATAATCAAATTCCAAAGTCCTTTCTACACAAAACCTAACAGCATTATCACTTCCTATTTTCTTCGCTTTTTGTTTGCTTTCTGTTTTCCTATGTTATTCTTCTCTTCCCTTCTGTCTTAATGATGTGGGCTGTTAAGTTCCTGTGTGAAGATCCCAGGAACAATCACTGTGCCATGCACAAGGCAGGCTGCAACTCCTTTTGGTGAGTCTTCCCTAGTGCCTACTTTACCCATTAAAGTCTCATTCCCATAATTGTCTAGTTCTCATTTTATAGTGCAAAAGAAATGATAAGACATCTCCTCTGAACCTGTAAGACTGAAGCATAATGGAAAAGGGGATGGAAAATACAGAAAAGAGTAGAGCTAGAGACACAAAGGACATAGTAAAAAGATCTAACACATGTGAAACTGGAATCCCAGAAAGAGAAGCAAGAGAGAATGGGGCAGAAGCAATAGCTGAAGAAATGATGAGAATTTTACAAAGCCAATAAAAAATATCAAGCCACAGATTCAAGAAGCTCTGTAAACCCCAAGCAGAATACACACAAAGCCAATCGCACCCAAGCATGTCACGATCAAACTGCTAGAAATTGAAAACAAAAAGAAAATCTTAAAAGCAGCCAGAAGAAAGAAATATACCATTACCTCCAAAGGAGCAGCAACAAAACTAATAGCTAAGTTTTCAACAAAAACAATGGAAGTAGTAAAATAATAATATAAAGTGTTCAAAGGAAACAATTTTCAACATGAACTGCCAAAATAACTTCTAAAACAAAAGTGTAATAAATAATAAAGACATTTTCACACAAATAAAAACTAAAAGAATGATTAGCAGACTGCATTATAAGAGAGAAGAGAGTTCTTCAGAGAAAAGGAAAATTATATCAAATATATTAATAATTATGGAAATGCAGGCAGAAACATCAAAAGGGCAAATATGTGGGTAAATCTAAATTTATATGGCCTGTACAAAGAAATACTATCTTATAGGGTTTAATATATAATAATTTAATATATAAAACATGCATAAATAAAATGCATATCCACATTGACACAAAAACACAAGAGGAATACACAGATTAAAAGTGCCTAGGGCACTAGCATTACTGGAGAAGTAGTAAAAATAATCACTTATATTACATTGTAATAAGTCAAGATGTATGCTGTAATCTCAAGAGTAACCACTAAAAGAATAATAGAGAAATGTAAAACACGAGAGCTAAAAAGGAGAAAACATGTATAATCATGTGCCACATAACATCTCAGTCAGTGATGGACCACATATATAGTGGTCCTATAAGATTATAATACTATATTTTTTACTGTACCTTTTCTGTTTAGATACACAAATACTTACAGTTACCTACAGTATTCAGTACAGTAACATGCTATACAGGTTTGTAGCCTAGCAGCAAGCACTATACCATATAACCTAGGTGTGCAGTAGGCTATACCATCGAAGTTTGTCAAAGTAGTATACTGTATGATGTTCACACAACAAAATCACCTAATGACAGTTCTCAGAACTTATCCCTGTCATTAAGTGACACATCACTATAATTTTAAAAGTCTTTGATTAACTCAAAAGCAGGAAAGAAAAGAAAAAAGGAAACAGATGAGTCAAATAATAAGCAAAAACTAAGACAGTGCCCGGGCACGGTGGCTCAAGCCTGTAATCCTAGCTCTCTGGGAGGCCGAGGTGGACGGATCGTTTGAGCTCAGGAGTTCGAGACCAGCCTGAGCAAGAGCGAGACCCCATCTCTATAAATAGAAAGAAATTAATTGGCCAGCTAAAATATATATAGAAAAAATTAGCCGGGCATGGTGGCACATGCCTGTAGTCCCAGCTACTTGGGAGGCTGAGGCAGCAGGATTGCTTGAGCCCAGGAGTTTGAGGTTGCTGTGAGCTAGGCTGACGCCACGGCACTCACTCTAGCCTGGGCAATAAAGTGAGACTCTGTCTCAAAAAAAAAAAAAAAAAAAAAACTAAGACAGTAAACTCCAATACAATCAGCAATTGCATTAAATGTAAATGGACTAAATATTCATATTGTAAGACTAAAAATCATCAGTCTATATTTAAAACACAGAAAACAACTATATATGCTACTCACCAAAAAATATACCTTTAAATATAAAGACATAAAAAAAACTGAAAGTAGAAGGAAAGCAAAAGAAATAGCATGCAAACATTAACCAAAACAAAACTGGAACATAGCTATAATATCGGACAATGTAGACTTTCATAAAGAGGGGCATAACACAATAATAAAGGGATCAATCCTCAAGAGGATAAGAATTCTAAATCTGTAGGCAGCCAATAACATAGCTTCAAAATATATAAAGCACAAATTAGCAGACTAAACGTAGGTAAATTGACAATCACAGCATAAGACTTTTAAAGCCTCTCTTGATAGCTGATAGAATAAGCAAACCAAAAAAATCATTAAAAGGTCTGATCAACATGAGCAGCAAACCAAAAGAGATCATTAGATCACTGCACCCAACAATGTCAGAATTCTTTTCAGGTATACATGGAACATTTACCAAAATATTCCCATTTGGCGTCAATGACAAGACTCCAATTTCACAAAAGGGAAAAAACCCAAGAAGGGCTCAAGGTCACATAGGAGGCAGGGCTGGAATTATAATCCTGTTTTTATGATGACCTAAAGCTCCATTCTGACCCTAAATCCAATATATGGTCCTATCTTCCACAATATTCTTTAACAAAAGCTAATATCCATAGACCACCCTGCCAACAGCATCATAACTGTAAGTTCCTATAGCCATATTGGACTTAGGACTCCTGCCTCCATCTCAGCACTAAAACTAGCCACTAAAACTAGAAAGTCTGTGACTTCCCCTCCACACAGCTGGATACCTACCACTGACCTCCCCAAACACCTATCTGGTTCCCTGCAGATCCTACTTCCTGAGACCATAGCCATCGCTTTCCTTCATAACCCCAGTGCACGAACTTCCTAAAGTCTGCCAGTCTACACCTCAAAACATCTCAGCACCGTGAGGGGAAGAGAGGCTAGAAGTGTTCCCAGGAGAACAAAGCAGAGCAGCGATACTTCAAACGGAACAGTGACCCACCACCAAGGTACATACTTCATGTTGCAGTGAAGAATATACTTAAACGGTTTGTTTATGTCTCTGAAACTAAAATCTTTTTGCAATGTTTGTAGTTCTAAGGATCTATGATATTCATTCTGATCTTTTATATTCAACTCTGTCCTGTTTAACTTGTTTTTAAAATGCTGATGCCAACCCACTAAATTGATTTCACACTCACCAAAGGGTCATAACCTACAACTTGAGAACTCCGGTGTAGGCAGAAGGACCAGAGTTCACCACTGGGGCCAGAACAGCACGTTCTCTCCTGAACTGCCTCCGCTTTGCGTCCATCCTGCCACCTCCAACCCCCAAGCGCAACCTACCTGTGGCTGCGAATCACAGCCGGGGGCAGGGCTCCAGCCACCACGGACGGCCCCAGCCACCAGGCGGCCGTGAACCACTCAGACCTCTGCTACACACACCCTAGCAAGTAGCCACTCAAGCTGCCCAAACTGCTGCTTTCATGAATTACATTGCTCGGAAAGCGTACTAAAGACAACTGAGCTCTAAAGAAACACACTTCCAGTAACTCCATCTTAAAGAGTATACCACGGCAAAGGAGATGGTACTTTCAACAGGAACATCTTGCTGCAGAAATAAGCAACACACATGACAACACGATGTCATAAAAGCAGATACGACTGCTACAAACCTTCACTATAAAATTATTCTTCAACTCGTATAAAAAGAGTACAAGTGGATTGAATACAATGGCTACTCAAACCCCCAAAATACAAATAAAGCTCACAACTCCACAGCACATTAAATCAGCTTTGAACAGCAGCACCTCCTCCCATTCCACTGATGAGCTGCAGAGGATCCAGCAAATGGGCTCCCCAATTTGGCTGGTCCCAAGGCAAAAAGGCTCTATTTAGGGGCTCACCAGCCCCAGTGAGGAACCTGTACTCACTCCCTAGCCTCCTTCCTGCAGAGGCCCCCAAGGCAGCCGACTGGCAGCCAGGCGGAGGCAGGAGGAACAGGTGATGCTGCAGACACTGCCTTAGGGAGGCCTGGCGGCAGCCCAGGCTACAGCGGCACCAGCCGCACACCAGCCCGGGGACACCAAGGCCCAGCTGGAACCCAGCAACTAATCACTCACCACAGAAACATCCAGTCCAACGGCTGAGGCCACCTACTCCGCCCACGCCTTCCCTGGGACATGGCTGGGCCCCCACCCACTTCCACCTCCACCCAGACCCCGAGCAGCCCCGGCTCCACCTGGCGGGGGCTGGCCCGGCGGGGCAGGTAGGGCGGCCAAGAGCCCGCAGCCACCTTACCTCCAAAGTTGGCCAGCCGCCCGATGCGCGTCACGGGCACCTTCCGCTCCCGGGCCTGCTCGCTGAGCTGAAGGAAGAAGAGAAAGGGGCCTTGTGGGGCCAGCAAACAGCACAAGGCCAACCTGAGGGTTCCTGCTGCGCCCCGCAGCCCCGCTCCACCCCAAAGGCAGCAGCTGCACCTGGAGCACACGCACTGAGAAGAGGCCTCCTGTCCCTACAGGGCCACAGCACCTGGACCAGGCGTTCTCAAACTACAGCCCGTGGGCCGCATGCGGGTGTTTTTGCCTGTTTGTTTTTTCACTTCAAAATAAGATACGTGCAGCGTGCATAGGAATTTGTTCATAGCTTTTTATAAACTATAGTCCGGCCCTCCAATGCTCTGAGGGACAGTGGACTGGCCCCCTGTTTAAAAAGTCTGAGGACCCCTGCTCCAGATGAAGTTCCCAAGGTGGGGCCCAGGCCAGCACCACTGGGTGGAACCGCCCGCCCGGCCCGGGCCCGCGGAAGGACGTACCACCTGCTTGTGCGGCTTGCTCTCAGGGCGGGCCTTGGCCTGCCGTGCCTTCTCGATGTCCTCGGCTGTGAGGCCCCCCACGGGGGCCTGGTCCTGGTGGAAAAACCTTCGCGGAAAGCCCGAGGCACAGAATGAGTCCGTGGGGTTTGCAAAGAGTCTCCCGTGGACCCTGCCCAGCGGGGAGGTGGCCTGGCCTGGGAGCCCGGCTTCCCTAAAGGGTCCAGTGGCGCCGTAGGCAGGGGCTGGGCCCTGGCCCTGGGCATGATGCAGGGACGCAAACGGGGACGGGTCGGCAGAGGCTGCGGGGAAATCCTCGGAGGCTCCCGCTGCCTGCGGGCCTGAGAAATGGAACTCTGCTTCTGGGTCTTCAAAGTTCTCCACAAAAGGCTCTTCGTGTTTCTCCTGACCCTGCAGGGAGCAAGGCCAGTGTGAGGGTGCACAAGGGAGCCAGGAGCTCCTCCCGTGTCTGTGCCCGCTGCACGGGACCCTCCCGCCCTCTGCGGCCCTCCAGAGTTAACACGACGGTCCAGCACCCTTCCCAGCCCTGACTCTGCCGGGACCCTGCTGTGTGGCCAGGGCCGGTCACTGAGCACCTACCGCATGCCCAGCTGGGGCCAAACCAGGTGCCCACCACTCCCCAGCGGCAAGTTCCTCACCTGCCAATCAAGGCCAAGGAGGGGCCTCCAGGGCTTTGGGGAGGGTAAACCCAGGCAAAAGACAGGGCAAGCTCCGAGAGGAGAAAACACAGCCCAAGGCCGGAGAGGGGGCACACATGGGACAGCCCCTCACCGCATTTAAGAAGCTCTCACCGGAGAGGTGGTCACAACCAGGACCAGGCCTGGCTGTCCCTGGGAACGCAGGGTACGTGGAAAGGGGTGCCAGGGATAGACTGTGTTTTCTTTGTAACTGTCACCAAGGCCTGACCTTTGCGCCCAGGTCCTTTTTACTTTTGAACCAGGAGTAACCTTGAGTGACTTCCTGACCCTGCTCTGCCACTTCCTCATCTGAAAACAGGGCTCCCCATCGTCACAGAGTTAGGTGGGGCCACAGGGCCAGGGAGACAGAGCCGGGGAGGCTACAGTTAGAACAGCACTGACTTCCGAAGGGAGCCCTGAGGCCTGGATTCCTGGCTCAGCTGAAATGGGTCACCAGTCCAGCGGTGCCTGCAAGCCACACAGAACATCCAGCAGGGAGGCCATGGCTCCTCGCTAAAAAAGGCACCAAACAAGGCGGCAGAGGGCACAGCCCAGCCTCAGCAGAGGGAGGGCAAGAGCAGGGAGTCTTGGCGAGGAGGAGGACGATGAATCTGGTCCTGTCACTTATCGGTCAGGGTCTCACAGCAAACCGCTTAGTCTCAGTTTCCTCTGAGATCGGGGGTGCGCGGCAGGCCTGGCCCCATCCCAGGACATCGGTGAGGCTCAGAGGAGATCACAGGGATAAAGACTTCAAAAGTCAAAGGCATGTATGTACCGTGAGAGTCGCCGTATCCCTACTGCACCCTTATGGAGCAGGAGGGGTCTGGAGATCTCACACCTGAGACTGACCAGAGGCCTGGGGCTGTGATGGCCTTACAGCCCGGGGGAGCTCCGTGACCGCATCCCGGTTAGCCAACCACAGGCCCAAGCCCCTAACTTCCAACACGCACGCACGTATGCACACGTCAACACACACACACACACACACACACACACACACAAACGTGCACACAAACACCCTTCCTCACCCCCTCGGACTATCAGGGAAGTTGCTGGTGACACCGTGGCAGGCGGTGCCCTAGGGTAGCCAACCCCGTTTGCAGTTGCCTCTCCAGCACTCGTTTGTGCTTACAACCAGCCCTTAGCAGTAAGACACAGAGGCTTCCTGGAGGTGGTCTCCCCAGACAATATGAGGGATGAGAGAGGCTGGAGATGATGCTGCCCTCGGCAGGGCTATGCCAGCTGCCACCCTGGGAAGGAGCAGCCCCCAAGTCAGGTGCCCAGAGACCCTCAGCAAGATGAAGGAGAAAAACAAGGCCAGCCCTTGGTGGAGGATCAGCAGACTAGGTGGGAAGAGCCTTCCCAGGATAAGCCAGGCTGACCGTGGCCCTGTTAGGGACTGCATGTGTGTGCCGCTAAACTCCTCTGTGGCAACCTAGCCCTGGCTCCTGGATGGCATGGGGGAGGGGCGTACGTCAGGAGGACGGAGCCCTCCTCAGTGGGACTAATGCCCTTCTAAAGCGGCCCCGGAGGGCTGCCTTGCCCTCTTTGCGCCACCTGGGGACACGGCGAAAAGATGGCCACCATGAATCAGAAATGGGCCCTCGACAGACACCAGACCTCCTAGAGCCTTGATCTTAGACTTTCCACCCTCCAGAACTGTGAGGAAGCAGCTGTTTGCACAAGCCACCAGTCTGCAGCATTCCTTACCACAGCCTCCCACGGGGCAGCGGGACGCACCGGCGGGCGGGGGCTCCCTGGCCGGGCACAAGGAGGTCAGCTGCCATGGTCACACGCCCTGGTCTCACCAAGAGCTGCAAGTCCAGCTCCCCGCCCACCAGCACCCCCTCCGCGCCCCGCCACCGCCTGGCCGCGCCTCCTCACCTGCGCCCTCCCCAGGAACGCGCCGACCTGCTCCGCAGCTGTGGCCTGCAGGGCCCTGGCGGCCAGGAGGAGCTCCCCGCCGACGCCCCAGTGCTGCATCTGGGTCTCCACAGCCGCCCGGCTCAGCCTGGCCAGGCCTCTGGCCACCATGATGGCGTCCCCCAACATGGCAGCCTCGCTTCGGCGCTGGAAGAGAGAAGGCGGTGAGGGCAGGCCCCACACCACACCCGCCACTCCACCCGAACCTGGGCAGAGGCCATTCGGTTTTTCCACTGCGCTCCCCTGCCGATCCAGGCTGACTGAGAAGAGAGGGCCTGGGGCTCAAGGGAGACCCCAGGTGAGCCCCGGCACTGCAGGGCACGAGCAGGACTAGAGACTGTGGCGTCGGTACAATCACACACACTGCCTCACCTGGGCCTCAAACTGCCCTGCGACACACCTGAGGCAGAGAGGCAGGGCGCTCTGCAGCAGAACCAGGACATACTGACTCCTCACACAGTGCTCCTCCCTCTGGACCAAGACCATACGTTGGCATGGGCACATCCCAGTCCCAAAGCGTCTCACCGCAGTGCTGCTCTGACCCAACCCACGGAGACTGGGGCCGCCGGTCCCTTCCCAGCTGCCGCCCAGTGAAGCCACTGACAGACCCACAGACCAAGGGACAGCCAGAGCCCCTCCCCACCACCCCCTACCCCTGCCCCAGTCAGCCACCCTCAGCTTCAGCCATCCTCCATGCCAGTGCGTGCGAGCTGCAGTCTGTTCCCACAGTGCAGCTCCCAGAACAAATGTGCAACAAACCGGCCAAGGGCACGCGGCTGTGGACGGCAGCCCTTGCTCTGTGCCCCAACGCTTGGCACGCCAGCTCCAAGGCACTTCTGCAGGGACAGGGCACTGCTCAGGCACAAACGTCTGCACCCTAATCTAAGGCAGGGAGGTTGGGGAAGGAAATTACACTCTTGAAACAGACGGGAGCCAGGGAAGGGGGCTGGCCCAGCCCCTCACCTGGTGCTGCTGCAAACCGCGGCTCCCCTCTGCGGCCCGCGCTGCATGGCCAGGAACGAGGCCAGCCCCACAGAGCGAGCGTCTAGGACAGGGGCACAAGCACGTAAGTCAACGGGACTGGGGCCAGCTCGCAACAGCTCCCACACACACTTCACTCACCACCAGTGTGCGTGGGGAGGGAGGGGCGCCCACCGAGGCCATAGAGCGGAGGGAGGGAGGCTTCTGAAGGAGACATCAGGGACAAGCAATGGCAGAGGCCAGGGGACATCTGTTCAGAAGGACCATGCACAACACCACACGCCCCAGGGGTCCCCAGAAACAGGCCTGCACCTGGCTCATCTCTAAACCCAACCCAGATAACCAAGACAGGAGTCTTCCACAGCCACGCGCTGGAAAGTTCCAAATACCTGATGTCCAATCTTCCTCAGAACTTCCTCCTAAAATCTATTAATATTTCATTCAGACTTTGTTTTTTGCCTTAAAACCATTAATCCTCCAGAATTTTCCATCAAAGTTATCATAACCACCTACTAAAGCTTCAGCACACACCACACCCAGTAAGCTCCCAGTGAGCTCCCATTGGCACCCGGGCTCATCCTAGAGACTGGGCACCAAGTCCCGGGAGGAGAGATGGCCGGAGCCAGCTCCCCTGGAAGGAGGGCCTTCCATGGGAAACAACACCCCAGAAATATACACTTCCCTGCATACTGGAAGGAAGGACTGATTTTCTCAAAACAATAAACCCAGTCTGCCAATAAATATCCGTTACTAATAAACACAGTCTGTCATGTGTGAGCAGATTAACCCACGGATGCATATTTCAAAACCACAGCCTGCACTCACCCACCTTTGACAAGTGTTACTGACTTACTATGCAGGGGCCATACCCATACCTCCCCTCACCCTACAACGTGAACTGTGCACACCTTTGTCAACACCAGGTACTTTTCTTTACAGACAGGGTCTCACTCTGTCCCCAGGCTAGAGTGCAGCGGTGTCATCATAGCTCACTGTGCAGCCTCAAACTCCTGGGCTCAAGCGATCCTCCCACCTCAGCGTCCTAAGTTCCAGGGACACAGGTGCGTGCCACCACGCCCAGCTTAACACAGAGTACTTTTCTGCAGGGGAGTCTCTGCCCTCGAGGGAGTAGAGAGGAGGGAGGGGGAACCACCACCAGAAGGAAGTATTTTTCCAGAACTTTTCTCACCTTCCATTTTCAAAAACTGGGTCTCAAAAACCCTACTTCTAATGCACCACACTCCCAACATGATTCAAAATTCAACTCCCCTGAAACTCTGCTGCAAATCCCAGCCAGGAACACACCCTGAACCAAGCACTTAGCTACAACCGGGAAGCAATTTCATCATGATTTTAAATGAATAAAATGAAAAGCCCCAAAACACATTTGACCTACAAGTTAAAAACCCTCCCAGCACCAGGGTTTCATCTGCAAATATTAGAGCCGTCGCCATGCTCAGCCCCTCCGCTCCTTTGTGTGCTGGCCTGAGGTGTCCAGGGCCTCGCCTGTGAGGAACACGGAAATGGAGGTCCGGCTCCCTACGCATCTGGGGGAGAAGCCCCCTGCAGGGCTCGGCGCCCGCCTGCTCTCCCTGGGGAGTGGAAGCTGAAAGCACCGGTGACCACACACGGACTACGCAGGGGCGGGAGGAGACAGCCACGCGGGGAGGGCCTGCTGGCCGGGCTCCACACAGATGCAAAGTCACCCAGCCCTTCAGCACGTGCCAGCTGGCGTCTCTTCCCTGCTCTGGGCTAGTCCCTGCAGGCCCTGGGTGAGCCTGCCTGGCCCCGGGGGTTCTCGGCTGCAGTGACATGCAGACACCTCTATGATGGGCACAGGTGCCAGGGAGACGGCCAGACGCCGAGCGAGGCCGACACCGGGACCAGACGTAGAGGAGGCAGCCCGAGTGGAAGACCCCGTCTCGGAGCCTGCACACAGGCCCCAGCTCTGCCACCACCAGAAGCTGACACTGAACGCCCTGCCCAGCCCCCTTCCATCCCTCCTCGGGAGGGGAGGGCTCTGGGCGGCTCATGAGGCCCCTTTTCTGGTCCTAACGTGCTCAACTGCTATAAAGGAAATAAATAAAAATACTGTCTAGAGAGAAAAAGAACTGTAATAATGCAGCTTCCTGATACGTGAGGAC
This sequence comes from Mirza zaza, assembly GCA_008750895.1. Taxonomy (NCBI): domain Eukaryota; kingdom Metazoa; phylum Chordata; class Mammalia; order Primates; family Cheirogaleidae; genus Mirza; species Mirza zaza. The sequence continues at coordinate 45,623 of VSMD01121277.1, read as the reverse complement.
GTTTTCCCATTGAACCTTCACTCTCTAACCTTTCCATAAAGCTTGCAGATGCCCTCCCATGCACGCTGGGGACCCCGGGCTCAGGCCCCCCGACCGACACACTAGCTGGCAATCTGGGGCATGGGGCCTTCAAATCTAGTCTCCAAAACTAAAAACACCCACCAAGGGTGCCGACCTGGCCAGATACAAGATGTATCAGCAGGAAAATGAGCTGTGCTTTTTTAAAAAAAACAAACAGGCAGTCCTGACAGACAGAAAGCAAATACTGTCCACTCAGGACCCACGTGGCAGAGAAAGTTTTACTCTGAGGAGTCCCACACGCACCCAAGTCCCCCCTCACAGCCAGAACTCACCACCTGGCACTCGTCTCCTCTAGGACAGCAGGCTGGGACCAGGTGCGGATTGCTGTCCAGCTGTTCAAGCCCCTTCGTAACTACAGAGAGTTGCAGTGTGGACCAGCCCCTGCCCACTCGAGGCAGGGGCGTCTGCATCTCCAAAAGCTAAGGGTGCACCCCTCTGGTCTCTTCCTAGTCAGACCCGCCACTGAAGCCGTGGGGGCTGATACAAGAATTCAAAAGTAAGTGGCCCAGAAAGCCCTTTGCCCAGGGGATTGTGTGAAGTGGGACAGATCCAGCCATCTGCTGCAAGCCTAGCGCCCCACATCCCACAGGCCCCTCAAGCTCAGCATGTTCCAAACTGACCTCACCCTCCTACTCGCCCAGGGTTCCCACGCTGAGGAATGCTCTACCAGCTGCCCTAGACCACCTGATGCTCCCACCTGGGCAATGCAACAGCCCCTAACTGCCACTGGGCCCCCAGCCCCGCTCCTGTGATGCGAATCCCGAGGCCGCTCTCAGAGCCGTCACTTTAGAAGGAAAAATCCTGGCCAGGCTCAATGGCTCACACCTGTAATCCTAGCACTCTGGGAAGCCAAGGCGGGAGGACAGCATGACGCCAGGAGTTCAAGACCAGCCCGGGCAACATAGCAAGACTCTGTCTCTACAAAAAAGGAAAAAGAAAAATTAGCCAGGCATGGTGGCACATGCCTGTAGTCCCAGCTACTTGGGAGACTGAGGCATGAGGATCTCTTGAGTGCAGAAGTTGGAGGCTGCAGTGAATTATGGTGACACAACTGCACTCTAGCCTAGTGACAGAATGAGACCCTATCTCAAAACAATAAAAATTAAATAAAAGGAAAATCCTATCATATCACTCCCAGGCATTATGCCTTCTCCAAGAGCCCTAAGGGACTGAAAGAACCTTCATGACCTAGCTCTTTCCTGCCCCCCAGCCCTACACTTGCCACCTTCTCCCCACTGACTTTGTGTTCCGGCCAGGCCACCCCATTCCTGGAACTCAGAGAGGTTTCTTCCTGCAGGCCTGTGCACACGACACCACCCTCTCTTCCTCACGGGTCTTCAAGCACACATCACCTCTTCTGGGAAGCCTTCCCCAACACAGTCCCCAGTACCCTGATCTGCCTGTGTAAACTGTCCCTCTCCCCTGACCAGGTGTCAGCAACAGGACAAGGACCACATCTGTCTCCCCTCTGTCTCTCCAGTGCCTACCACAGTGCTCAGGACAGACAGGTAAAAAATTATTTGTTAAATGAACTCAGCTGGTCCCTCCAAGGTTCGAGAAAGCCTGCCATTCCCAGATCTGCCTCACACCTGCCTGCTGCTTTTAATCTACATGCAGACTCAAGGCCTCTTGGGACGCTGGTCTGAGGAGTGGTTCTCAAGCTGTTGTGTGCACCCGAATCACCCGAGGACTAGTTAAAACACAGACTGCTGAGCCACACCCCCGAATCCCTGATTCTGTAGGTCTGTCTGGGGTGGGGTCTGGAATCTGAATCTGTAACAAGTTCCCAGGTACTGCTGACACTGCTGGTCCCAGGACCTCATCTTAAGAACCCCAGTCCTAGAGGAAGAGAAGGCAAGAGAGCCCATGTGTAAGGCCAGGCAGAAAGTCTCAACTGAGACCCCTTCCTACGAGTCTCTACCTGCTACTCTCTCCCAAAAAGTCTGGCTTTGCCCTTAAGCAGAAATCTTCCACCCACCCCTTCCTGTTCCATTATTCCTTCAAGAAACTGAAAAAAGAGATCGAAAGCAAATGAGCTTAAAGACAATTGCCCACAGTGCCAGCCCCATGGGCTGTCAAGACTGTCACTTCAAGCACACTTTGGCAAGGCCTTTCATGATCTCTGGGAGGCCTTGGGGGCAGGCGAGTGGCCTTCTGCCCCTCCCAGCCAAGAACAGTCTTTTGCTTTGGGCACGAATATTCCCAATTTCTAGCCTCCCTGAGCACAGAAACGTTCCTTTACATCCTTGAAAATTTTTCCCTTTTTTTCACTCTTTGAAAAAAGAAACAATTGACTATTTCCTCCAAGGACTCAAAAGAATGTATGTGTCAGTGAAAAGACTTAAACTTCCAAACCAAAATCCATGAATCTGTGTAGATCTGGCCTTCACCTCAGCCTTTAAGATCACACACAGGGACCATCACTCAAATCTCAGGCAATTCAGGCTTCGTCTGGCGCGGCCCAGCCTCAGGGGCTCTGTCAGCATCGACAATGTGCTCCTGGCTATCAAGTTTCAAAGGCAGCTGAATGCAAGAGAAAGAACCCAGGGGAAGAGAAGGAGAGAAACAGCTGCACCCTTCCCCTGGCGGCTAGGCCTGCTGAGCTGAAGAGGTGCCCAGGCTACACTCTCCTGCCACAGGCCCCACGTGGCCATCTTCCACGGAGGCCCCTTGCCCCTCCTCCGCCCCAGGCCAGCCTGCCTGGTACCGGTACCTAGGTATCTATGGTACCTAGCAAGAACCCGCCAAAACCTGCCCCATTGCATTTCCTTAACAATGGGTGTGCGTGATAATTCAGCCTCAAGGGTGTAAAAGTCACAACACTGTCTGAGCTTGGTTGGCAGAACAGAGGTACACCCACAGGAGGGAAGCTAGACCGCTATTTGACGTGACACTGTGAGAGGTCTTTAGCGACAAATAAGAAAGTGTATTATATATTCCCACGTGAAAAAAGGCAGGTCAAAAACGGTGTTGTTCACCCTTCCTTTAGCAGGATGGGAGGAGGAGGAGGGATGATGGAGAGAGCACAGGTGGGGGGATGGAAGATGCTTTTCACAGTTTGCATTCCTTTAAGTTTTCGAAAGTTTTCTACAAAGAACATGTATGACTTTTACAATAGAAAATAAATTTTACAAAAATAATCTTAAATATCTTTTGTTAAAATAAGAAAAGCTAAGCAAGGGCACTAATGTGTAATTTTTAAAACCCGTTCCCCACGCCGTAAGTGCTAGTGCAGGGCAGGAGGCCCGCAGGCCAGGCGCGGCAGAGTGCGATAAACAACGCCTCTCCCTGCCCTCGTGCCACCGCTGCCCTTCATCGGTGGACAGCTGCGGCGGACAGGCCGCCAGGCAGAGAGGACACAGCCACCCACTGCGGGGAAGAGGCTCACCGTTCTTCTCAGGACGGTGGTGAGAAACCACTGGGCACAGGCCGCCGCCACCTGCCCTGCCCAGTGTCCGCTCCAGCGTTGAAGATGGCAATAATCAACGGGTGCCTACCTCCCCCCACAAAACCAAGAAGCTAATTTAGAATTACGTAGTAAGTGAAGTGACCACATTTTCTGGACCAAAAATTAAGACACATAATATGACTAGTGTCCTTCTAGGGCAGGAGCAGCAAACCACAGTTCTTGGGCCAAATGCAGTCCTGCTGCCTGTTAAAGCTTAACCGGAACACGGCCAGCTCACTCGCTTAAGTGCGCCCTGTCCACGACTGCTGCTTTTTGGCCACGAGAGCAGAGTGCAGGAATTGCAAGAGACATATGGCTCACAAGCCTAAAATATTCACTATCTGTCAACCCCTATTCTAGGGCAATGGAGTAAAATATAACGACAACTGTCCCAGGAAATCTGGAAGGTCACCAGAGTTGGATGAGAACAGCCCAGCACGGCTGGAGCGGGGCGAGCTCTGCCCTGCCAAGACAGACGCAGAGCTGCTCACCACCGCGGGCAGTGGCCAAAGGAAGAAGGGCTCTGTTTGGGCCACATTTCACTGGAATACCCAGGGCAGGGCGGCTTCTAAGCGCTGCTTATGAAGGGATCAGGCCTGGGGGTGGCAGAGGGTGGGAGAGGGTGTCAGAGGCCAACTTCCTGTCCATCTGCCCCTCCTCCTGCTGTCTCAAGAGGCTCACAGCCAAAACTACCATTGCAGGACAGGGGTGTCCACCGTGCTTCACCTGCAGCCCGCACAGAGCCCTCTTGCCCGGGGGCGGCGGTGGCCCCTGGCGAGCCACAAGGCTGGCCTGTCCGCCCGGTGGATGGCTGCGCTCCTGTCTGCCACCCCCACCCAGGCCTGTAGTTGTGCCTTGCAAGGGAAGGGGTTTCCAGGCCTCGGGGTGTCTTCTAGGCTAAGGACTCCACATTCCCTTGAAAGCTACTTCTGACTACTGGGTTTTTTCTTGAAACTGTTTACAAACACACACCAGAGCTTGCTGAGCAGCAGACAGTCTGACACACTCCCCGACAAATGTAACCCCCCAGATGTCTGTATTTTTTTACTTTTTTTTCTTTTTTTGAGACAGAGTCTCACTCTGTTGCCCGGGCTAGAGTGCCATGGCATCAGCCTAGCTCACAGCAACCTCAAACTCCTGAGCTCAAGCGATCCTCCTGCCTCAGCCTCCCGAGTAGCTGGGACCACAGGCCTGCCCCACCATGCCCGGCTAATTTTTCCTATATATTTTTAGTTGTCCAGCTAGTTTCTATTTTTTTTTTTTTAGTAGAGACAGGTTCTCGCTCTTGCTCAGGCTGGTCTTGAACTCCTAAGCTCAAATGATCCGCCTGCCTCAGCCTCCTTGAGAAGTGAACCAGCACACCACACCGATGGTAACTAGAGCTGCTTTTATTGACAGTGTAGTATACGCCAGGCTCTGTGCTCAGTGTTCTACTTAGCACAGAGATGTATATTTCAGTCGTTTTTGTTTATTTTTTAGACACAGGGTCTCACTCTGTCACCCAGGCTGGAGTGCAGTAGCCCTATCATGGCTCACTGTAACCTCCCAACTCCTGGGCTCAAGGGATCCTCCTGCCTCAGCATCCCGAGTAGCTGGGACTACAGGCATGCGCCACCATGCCCGGCTATTTCTAAACATATTTTTGTAGAGATGGGATTTTACTATGTTGCCCAGGCTGGTCTCGAACTCCTGGCCTTGAATGAACCTCCTGCTTCCGCCTCCCAAAGCACTGGATTACAGGTATGGGCCACCTCGCCCAGTCTGATTTTTGAAAGGTACCATTATTATGCCCATTCTACAGATGAGGGAGCTAAGGCACAGAGAGGTTAAGTAATATCCTAAAGTCACACTGCAGCCACCATGGCTCAGGAACTATGCAACCGATTTAACAGGTAAGAGGAGAAAACAAGCAAAAGAGTGTGTTTTTGACGTCCCAGACTATAAGCCTCCATTCTCCATCCACTGGGAGATTAAGCCACTCTTAGGGTTCCCTGAGCGTGCTGTCCCGTGGTGGGCAGTGCTTAGGGTGGGATGATACGAAAGTGGCAGAAAGCAGAGTTCCAGCCTCTGATGGCAGTCCAGAGAGGGACTCGATGCCGTGAACAAATCTGCAGGGCCCAGTGCTCCAAAGCACAGGCAGGCAACACCTGAGGGTCCCAGGCATCGCCTCCTCCCTCTGGTGAGAAAATGCAACCCATCACACACAAGGCTTTTAGGTGCCAACTAGCCAAGCATGGGGTCCTCATGGCAATCTTGTTTTCCAACTAAAATCCCACTAAAGTTTTCTCCTTAAAATATTTAAATATATTTGGCTTAGGAAGTGATACCAGCAATGTGGTAAAGATGCTGTGAGGTTAGGCAACCTGGGTTCGAATTCTGACTCTATCACTGACTTGCTAGTGCAATCTAAGTCACGTAAGCTTATCCTTGCACCTCAATTTCCTCATCTGTTCTTGGAAAGGATTAGATAATCCATATAACATCATTTAAAGCAAACATTTAAAGTTCAGACTTGGTGAGACCAGAGGGAGCATGAATGAGATCTTCTACTTATATCCCAGCTCTCCCTGCTGGCACAGTATCACATCCGAGCCAGGGAGGCAGGCTGGGCTGCGGGAGGACAGTCTCGCCTTCTCTCAGGACCAGGGAGGTTTATCCAGCACTGTGGTGCGAGGCATCGTTTGGGAGAGGTAATCCAGCATGCTGGCAGGCTGCTTGGAAACAAGTGGGACAAATATACCTGCTGATATTCCTTACCACTCTTTTTTTTTTTTTAGAGACAGGGTCTCACTCTGTCACCCAGGCTGGAGTACAGTGGTGTGATCCTGGCTCACTGTTGCCTCAAACTCCTGGGCTCAAGTAATCTCTGGCCTCAGCCTCCCAAGTAGCTGGGACTACAGGTGCACGCACCACCATGCCCAGCTAATCTTTGTAGAGACCCATACTTGCTCAGGCTGGTCTCGAACTCCTGGATTCAAGCGATCCTCCCACCTCGGCCTCCCAAAGTGCTGGAATTATAGGCGTGAGCCACCTCACCAGTCCTCACCACAGTTAAAAGGAGAAAACAGCAGGGGAGGCTTATCCCCAGGCATTTTCTGGGGGGAACAGTGGGAGGAAAAATCCCTCTGACTCCCACAGCTCCCTGCCTCCTAGCCAGGAATGCTAATCCATTTTCATCATGCTAACTCCTTCTGAACTGGCTTCTTCACTGTCTGCAGAAGTCCACCTCCTGAGCCTGAAGTTCCAGGTCTCTAAATCGGGCCCCAGCCTCCTTTCCAGACTCCACCTACTCCTGTGCGGCGTGAGCGAGCTTCAACCTGTGGCCCTGCTCTCCCGGGCCCGCCCTCCACCTCTGCACATCTGGAAACCCACATGTCGGCCACACAGCTGGTCCTTGGGGCTAGGAATCAGCATTCCCCCACCCTGACCAGCTGGGCTATTCCGGGCCACTCCCGAACCATCTCTGACCTGTTTCCTCACCTGGAAATGACGGTTTGAATTCTCATGTCCAATCTAAACAAAGGGGTGGAGGTACTTTGAAATGTATAAAAGTGCCACATGAATGTAAGAATGCATTCCTATTCTGGGCCTAACTTGACTCTCAGTTGTTCTGTCTTTAAGTCTTCTATCACCTGATCTAAATCTTCCAGTGCTGATCAGATTCGACCCTGTTTCATTATCTTCATGCGCACAGATGTCTTTTCTGTCCAAACTATTAATACAAGCTCCTTGTGGGGAGGCTCTTGTCTCAGACACCTCCGACTCCTTCCCACCCACCCACACACACAGACTGACCCCAACACACACATCGCAAGTGTTAACCGAACTTGCAAAACCACTGTCACACAGGAAGGTGAATAAAGAGCCCTGGAGTTGAGGTTGAGGGGTTTCTTTTAATGTGAAATCAGGCATTTAGAAGGCTGTCTTTAAAGCTGGCCAAAATACTGTGGGTAGCTGTAGCAGGTTGAATAACGGCACCCCAAAGATGTCCAAGCCCCAATCCCTGGAACCTGTGAATATGTGACCTGCAAATGGGACACTGCAGCTGTGATGACATTAAGGCTCCTGAGATGGGGGATTATCCAGGGGGCCCAGGGTAACCACAGGGTCCGTGTAAGAGGAAGGCAGGAGGGCAGAGTCAGGAGACGAGGACAGAGGCTGAGGTTGGAATGATGGAGTTATGAAGAAGAGGCCACCAGCCAAAGAACCCAGGCAACCTCTAGAGGCTGGAAAGGTAAGGGGAGGCCTCTGCCCTTGAGCTTCCAGAAGGTACCAGCCCTGCTGACACCTGCAATTCTAGCACTCTGGGAGGGGGATCACTTGAGCCCAGGAGCTAAAGGTTGCTGTGAGCCAGGCTGACACCACAGCACTCTGGCCAGGGCAACAGGGTGAGACTCTGTCTCAAAAAATAATAATAATAATAATTCTCACCTTCAGAACTTAAGGCAATAAATCTGTGTTGTTTTAAGTCACTAAGTTTGTGGTACTTTGTACAGCAGCAATAGGAAATGAATAGATTGGCTGTTTTTTAAAAAGGGAAATTGTTAGGGGAGGGGGGCTGTATTCTAGAATAATTTCCAGACTATTTTTATAAAATAACTTAGTTTGGTCACTCCACAAATGGTACCGAGTGCTAACTAAGCACCAGGCACCAAGCTAGGTGATGGACAACTCCAGGCACAGCTCAAAACACGTTCTTGATGGCAGAGTCCTGTCGGCTTTCCCTACAAATGTGCCCTGTTCTTCTACAAGCCTCTCTCCCAGAGTCAGTGCAACGTTCGAGCCATTACTGAGCCCCTGTGACGTGCAGGGCACCGCAGGTTTTATATTCTTAATCTTTCAAAATACTTTCACTTCAGGGTTAGTATTTCAATGAAAGTGTAATAATAACAATAGTTGTGGTTTTTTTTTTGAGACAGGATCTCACTCTGTTGCCCAACCTGGAGTGCAGTGGATTTATCACAGCTCACTGCAACCTCTAACTCCTGGGCTCAAGTGATCCTCTCGCCTCAGCCTCCCAAAGTGCTGGGATTATAGGTGTGAGCCACTGAGCCCAGCGTGCCTGTCACTTTATATTACTTCTAATCCGTACAACAACCTAGTGAGGTATTGTCATCCCCACTCACTGATGGGATGATTAATGTTTATCAAAGTTAAGAAATCTCCTCTAAGTTCCAAAGCTGCCAGATGCTGGCCCATCTACACCTGACCCCAGGACCCAGCCCCTTCTTCTTATTGCCTAGGAAGCTGGAAGACAGCAGATAAGAAACCTGCCCCAAATCAATAACTTTTTTTTTAGTCAATAGTCACTCACCAGGAGATAAAACCAAGGTTCACACCTGAACACTCTGTCCACCTGGTTGCAGAAAATTATGAGTCATATAAATCCTGGAGCCAGCTGGGCTCTCAAAGGCCAGCTGGGCAAACTCTCCACTCTGGAAATTTCCTCCGCCACCAGGGCTGAGGGCGTCATACTTCTTACCAGCGATCCCACCGAGTAAAGGCAAAGCTTGGTTCTAGAGCCAATTTGGCATTAGACACAAACGGGAGAAAGAGGCAGAGGCCCACACTGAAGACCACCTCTGAGCTTGCAAGAGCAAGGAGGAGCCCCTGGGCCCTCAGTCTTGCCACACTGACAACCAGCACCAGCCTTCATTGGCATCACCTCTACATGCCACACGCAGGTATGGACACAAGCACACATCACTGGAAAGAGTTAAATTAACATGTTCTACCACTGAGGTTACGTGTGACCCTTTGGCACCACATGTTTATGCAAAATCCCAACAGCTTTTAAAACCAGTGAGTTAACCCAGACAAGGGACAACGCTAGACAGACAACTACATACACAATGAGAAATGACAAGGTGATGACAGGCCCAGGAGGGATGGCTGTCGCCTTGCTGATCTACATTCTCCCCAGCCCATAGAGCTGAGGCTGTGGGCCACCAGGCCCTTCACCGTGGGCCCCAAGGCTGCTCTGCACTTTACCTCCCAGCACTTCCCTCCACGCCCCACACTTCAGCCAGGACAGACCTCCCCCAACACACACACACACATACATGCACGCACACATGCACACATGCACAGGCACAGGTTGTTCCACTTCCATATCCTGCTCCCTCCTCCTCCTGGAATACTCTTTCCCCTGCTGGAATCTCACCCACACTGCAGACTGTTTAAACCCCTCATATTCAAATCACCTCCTCTCCTCCAATCTCCCGCATCTCTTAATGGCCTCGGGTCACTTCCATATGACCCTTTCTGTACCTGTCCCATCGCCCTTACCACATGGTAAGCTCCTAGAGAGTGAAGACCACTCTTTCCCAGTTCTGTAGTCCCCATGGGGTCTGGCACTGTGTCTTGTGCACGTCAGGAGTTTAATACCTGTATGAGTCACTGAGGCAGGGGCCCAGGCACCAAGGGTGTTCCTAGCTTGCCAAGCTCCCGCATCTACAGCCCAGGGCCGAAGGGACCACCAGGGGTGCAGAGCTGAGCACCAGGTAAACCTGAACCCCCACAGCATGTCCTGGTGGCAGTGGCAACATCCACTCCTTAAAGAGTAATTTTTATGGGAGCAAAGCCAGGTGAGTTTCCAGCCAGCTTCATGAGTCTGCTCATGGTGGGCACACAGACAGGGGGAGGAAGAACAGGGGTGCCATTGCCTCTACTGCTTCCTCAGTTGCACCCCACTGCTTGTCAGTAGAGGGAGAAAAAGCAGGCAGCTGTTCCTGCGAAGGCCATTCTGCCCTGCCCATTACCAGGGAGCAAGCACTACAAGCTTATTTTTCAATCTCAGAAAGACTGGAGATGTTTGCTCAAGCACCTGTCAAACAGTAACTTACCGGGAAATCTACTCTTAACTTTTACCCTCCTCTGAGCCAGTACTAGTGCCAAACACAAAATGTGCCAGCCAGGAAACAAGCACTGGGCTTGACCCCGGCTCTGAGCTTTAACTTAATGTTTCTTTTCACATGAACGGTGCCGACGGCCTCCCGTCCAGCACCCAGCCCAGCAAATGGCGCCGATGCTGCCACCAGGTCCTCTAGTTCCCGGACACCACATATGTGATGAGGGCTGACAGGGAGGCCACCAACCACGTGTGACCTCGGGCACACCAGTTCTCCTTGTGGGCCTGTGTTTCCTCCTTTCCTCGTGTATGCATGAGGTGATTGACCTGGATGATCTCTAGTTCACAGACATTAGACAGGGCCATTTGACCCTGGAGCACAGAGTCGACAAGGTGAGCACACCACAGGGCTGCTCTGAAAATTGGGATTTAATAGGGTCTAAAAAGAATAATTCTCAAAAAAATTTGGGTACTGATCCTTCTAGGCATTCTATGAAAATAGCAAGAGATGGAAGGCAGACCCCCCCCCTTTGCCTCACAAAGGCAGAGAGGTTGAAAGCCTACAGCCTCCCTCTCAGGAAACACACTTCTGGAAAAATCCAGTTGCTGGTGCAGAGGTAGGGAGAGGAAAAGGGACTAGCCCTTTCCATACAACCAGGAGCACCTCCCGGCCTCCCTCTGCCTGCGCTCACGCACGCGCGTGCGCGCGCACACACACACACACACACACACACACACTCCTTCACTCACTCCTACGGGGAACAACCAACTCTTCCCAGGACCCTGAGGTTACCTAAGACCCTTCAAGCCCCGCACCCTACCCTATCCCTCCCATATTAACAGAGGGCCTAACTCCCTCTATAGCAGACCTCTGTTTCCCCCCAAATGGAGGCACTCGGATGTGAGCACCCACAAATTCTTGGCCCCACCTCTCAAACTCTTCCCCAGCCTCTCCTCCCGGTCCCATCTCCTCCCAACCAATTGTCCCCCTCCTTCCTTCACAAGGACCTTGCCCCTGACCTGTTTTTTCTTTAGCCTTCGATCTCTCCTTTCACAAAAATCTTCCCCCTCAAGCCCACAAGCCCACCCTCAGCTCTCCTGCTGGCCCTGCTTCCCTCAGCCAACATGGTCTCCCGAGGATGGGGCGCACTTGCCTCTTTCCCACTCCCAGCACAGGATGTCTGGCCTCTCCGTGACAGCTGAAGGCTCAAGCCAGGGACCTCCTCAGCCCGACCCACCACCACCCTGCCAGCCCACACACTCCCCTCTCCCAGCTCCTCTCCTTATGTTCCCTCACCTACTCCACGGTGTAGAGCTCCCAGCCCGTCCTCACCCCCCTGCCTCCCTGCTATCTGCTCTGTCTCCTGGGCTGCTTCGGCCTCTCCACTCTCCCGCCAGGCAGGACCTCTCAACCACCTAAGCCGTTTCTAGAACAGACCGAGTTACACACATACATACCCCATCAAAGGCCCGTGGGCAACTCTAAAGGGGCTCAGGGGACTGTCAGAGGGTGACAGAATTGTTCCATATCTTGATTGTGGTAGGAGTTACATGACTACATGCTTTTGTCAAACTGCAAAACTGCACATCAAACAGAGTAGATTTATGTACGCGAATTATCTTAATAAAAAAGTATGGAAAAAATAGTCCCACAGGCACCTTAACCCCATTATATCTAAAACTAACATCACCAGCTTTCCTCATCTTAATGATATTTTCAGATATAACACCATATTCCTGCTCCTACCTCCACTGGAAAATCTCAGCCCTGTATCCAACCAGTCAGTTAGTCTAGAAATTCTACCTGCAAAGTCTCTTGAATCTATGCCTTGAGTAAGGGGACTCAGACCACGCTCATTTCTTATAAACCACCTCCCTAGGCCTCCACCCCTCCCACAAATGCATTTCCAGAAAGAGCAGGACCCCTGAACTCCCCCACTCCTACCAGCTCCCCTTTCCACTGGCTCTCCCAAGGTCCTGGCTGTCATTTAACAGGAATGCCGGAACAATTTCCACACGCCACTGTCAAATCAAGACAACTCTCTATCTAAATATTCCTGTCTAATTTTGCACACAGCTCCTGTTTCAACTGACGAAGATAATGACTCAGTGTCCATGGTTCTGGATGGAAAACTACACCTGCCAAGTTTTGAGCTTCACAATAACAGCCTTCTTTAAACTTCTTTGAGAAAGGAGCAGGGACCTTCTCTCCTGATCCTTTTCTACAGGCAACAAAGGGCACCCAAAAGACCCCCTAACTGACCAAGGAGTATTCCAGGAAAATCCTGATATGTCCCCACAGGATCAATCAACCACAAGAAAGGGAAACGTATAGTACAGCCGTGGGATGTTTTTCCTGGCCTTGTGTAGTAATCACTGTTTCTTGACTCTTCTGCATGCCCATCAGTTTGGGGCATAAATTCTGGATTACACTGAAGGCAAAATCTAGACTCAGAAGTACAGCCTTTCTCTGCACACACAAAAAGAGACTCTTTGGTAAATAAGTTGACCAAAGGAAAAAGAAAAAAGCTCACTCTCTTTGACATTGATACTTCAAACAACTATAAAAGAACTACACAAATTATACATATGTCCATGCTGCACCACTACCCTCCTGGAGGGGAAGAGGGTACATGCAAATGTACACATATGTATGTTTAAAATGCAGCCAGATGCCTGCTCCCTGCTGACGCAGGCCTGGTCCCCTCCCACATCATACAACATGGAAGATGTCTGAGCAAAAAGTAAGGATGAATAAAACATCACCTTGGAAAAGCTAACGGTGGATAACTGAATTGGCCTTTCTGCTAGCACTCAGACAGCTTAAACTTGTCTGTTCATTATTTGTATTTAAAAACTGGCCCATAGTCATTTCACGTGTAAATCCCAAAGTCTTGCAATGTCCCCTGGAAAGACACTACCAGTCTTCTACTTTTTCAGCACACCCGACCCGGCCAGTCACTGCCACACATCCAGTGGGCACAGTAAATGTCCTTGGGGTTCTACCTCCTATCTCTTTACTGATAGGTTTTGCCTCTGCCCCAGGTGCACAGGTGGGGTTGCCTTTAAAGCCCAAACTATACAGCTTTTACCACTGAGTGAGGGCAAAGGGCACAACACTACCCTCTGCCTACCCAGAGGGGTCCCTGGCAGCATGGGTGACCCTCTTTAGAATCTAACCTTGGTGGTTCTCAACCAAGGGTGATTGTGCCCTCTAGGGAACATGTGGCAATATCTGGAGACATTTTTGATTGTCACAACAGCAGGTGGGGGGTGGAATGTCACAACAGCAGGTGGTACTAGTCTAGTGCCTAGAAGCCTGTGATACTGCTACACACCCTATAATACACAGGTCAGGTCCCCTAAAACAAAGAATTATGGGTCCAAAATATCAACAGCTGGAGGTTGAGAAACCCTGTCTTAGGTGACACATTGGCTGAGGGAGGTGCACAGACTGCCCAGTTCACTTTTCCTTTCAAAAGCCTGAAGTTAGGCCAAAAATCCTAACAATTCTGGTCTGTCTGCACTATTTACAAGGGTGAACAATACACTCAGAGTCATCACCTGAGTCTTAAAAATGCTGCTCCTGTGACACACCAGCCCCCACTTTTGTCTCTTCTCAGAAAGGCCCTCCTCAAAAGAGACAGTCTCCCAACAACCTTCCTGCCAGGATGGCTCAATCATCTATGGCATGACAACTGGCAGACTGGCATCAATGCATCTTCAAATCCTTTGGCAAGGAGGTAGGTCTGGCATGGCCAGCTCCTCAGTCCTGTCACGTAGACCCAAGACCCAAGTTTTTCTACAGGCTGCAGGCTGGACCCAGGCTGGGAGGCTTGCACACAAGCTTCTCGCCCTTCAGGAAGCTGATATCACTCACTCAAATGTCCCAACACCAAGACCTGCCCCTGCCCCCATCACCCAAGGCACATAGGAGAACTGGCCTAGGTTTGGCAGAGGGGGCTGTTGCCCCTGTGCCATGAGTGGGAATGAGCCAGGGAAGGGTTAAAATTTAGGAGGGTAAGCCCAAACCACTCACAAGATCCCCAGCCTTTGAAGAAGGAGGAAGGGCCAAGGAAAAGCAAATGGAGGAAAGGACCAAAAAGGGTCCCCTTTCCCAGGTTCATCCAAAATCCAACAGCTGGTGCCAGCTAAGCAAGTCAAAGTTCTTACACAAACCTGCAATTTGAGACAGACAGAACCCCAAGACACAGTGTAAGGGGGTCTGGGAGTGAAGAAAAACATTATGAAGAGAAAGCGAGACAGGAAAGCTGTACTGGCGACCAAGAGGCACAGGCAGCGGGCGGCCGGGCAGCGGGACTCCCGGGCACGTTCTAGGGACCCACGGCTCTGCATGCGGCCCTCGTCCCCGCCCCGAGGCAGGACCGGCAGGCTGCGGTGGGCACGGGGGGTGGGAGACGGCTGCAGAGCCCCCACCCTGCACCTGAGACGCCCACCGCGCCCGACCCGGCGCTCGCGCCCGGGGAAACTCGCCAAGAGAAAGCCGCGCTGTCACTAGAGGAGGATGCAAGAAGGACCCAGGCGGGTGTTGAGCCCAGCTCTGGCCGCATCCAGACGGCGCCCTGGCACGCGGCAGGCAGGCAGGCAGCAGCCTTACCCCGCTGCAGGAAGCTGGGATCCGCGGTCACCTTCCAGCCGCCTCCGCGCGCTCGCCGCTGCGCAGACGCCCGGCACGCGCTCCAGATCTGTTTACCAACTCGCCCGCGCCCGGGGAGGCCCCGAGCTGGCGACCCGCCTCCGGGCTGCTCCCATTGGCTGCGCCGCCGTCGCTGGCCGAACGCCGCGCGGCGTGTGGGAGCGTGCTCGGCTCGTGCGCCCAGCCGTCAGCCAATCGAGACCGAGGGCGGAGCGAGGGGAGCCAATAGGAAGACGCTCTGGAGGGCAGGGCGCCTCCCGTTCTTCCCTTCCTCACCTGCACGCTGCCTTTTCCCCTCGTTGGGCAAGCGGGGCTGGAGGCCGCGCTGTGGGGTTTGTTGCCCGCGCGCCTGCGCCTTGAGAACTGGCCCTTTTCCGCAGCGATCAGGTGTGCGCGGTCCCAATGGCCTGCAGTCTGCCAGTCGCCTGCCTGCGGGTGGTCGCCGGGCCCCTGCGCGGGCCTGGAGCGGAGGCCGTAGACCGGACAGACAGGACTTCAGGGGCGCGGAGGGTGTCGCCGCTCTGAGGGCGGGGCGAGGTCCGCTTTTTGCGCCCCCTCTGCACAGCGAGGGCCCCTTTCCCAGTTTCCACAGAAAGCACTCAGCAGGGAAGGCGCGGCGGGCAGGGCCATGGCACTTCCACCTCCTACGTTATCCCGCGGTCGCCTCGGGCCAGTGGTGTTTGCTCTGTGGGGAGCCGTCCTCAAACCGGAAGCTCTGCTGCCCGCACTCCCAAGCTGGGCGCCCGGGCGGTGGCGGAGCTCGGGTGGAGGGTGCGGAGATAAGGGCCCCGAGTCGTCTGTCCTCCCGAGTCTGCGTGGGACCGCAGGTGCGGGACAGCCAGCACGCGGGAAGAGGAAGCGCCGCCTCGGGCGAGCGGATTTGCCCTGTCACTGTGCTGCTTATCCAGAGGAGTGTTTGAGTCAAGGTCTGCGGGCAGTTTCCACGGATGGTTCCTGAACACTGCTCTGCAGCTCTGGCCGAGGCTGTTAGTGGTTCTTGTGGAAAAGAACGATTGAGTTTTTCATAAAATGAAATATTCAAGCTAAAGGACTGTTCTTTATTCTGAGACGCTTTCGGGAGGGGGTATGCACACTTAACGTCATTGTGTTATACTCAGGATTCGCGAGGCCGCAGGACAGAGAGACAGAGTCACCGAGGCTGTAATTACCAAAAGGAGTTTTATTGTCTAGCTCGAGCTAGGGTCCAAGCCCCCAGAGTGCCAGCGCAGTGGCCTCTTCCCCGGGCAAGGACCCTCCTTTGTGTGCAAGTCCCCTTTTATAACTTCACTACCTACATACTGGTCAAGCATCCACCCCCACAGTGATTTTTTTTTATTTTTTATTACTTCATCCTGCCCCGATAGGCCCTAACCTGTTCCGGGTCCTAGCTGAGAGACTCAGGTTTCTGCTCTCTTTGTCTTTCTCCTCTGCATCCCATAATATACTCATGATGCCTTGCGGTAGGCAATTAAGCAGTAAATAGCAGCTGGAAGGTGTCTGTTCCTTACAGCCCAGTATCTTACAATTGGAAGTTGTTTATTTTACTATTATTACTTGGAAGAATTTAAAGTTAGCTGTCCTATGTTGATGTCTAAAAGTCAGGAAGAAGGGTAACTTACAATAATGAAATCTAGAAGTGAACCTAACTGAACAGTTCCTCATTGATCACTTGGAGCTCGGCTTCCCAGAGATCTGACCTGACTCGATGCAGCCGTATTCCCCAAAGAACAGAATTCAAAGTGTGTGATGTGGGTGAGCACAGTGGTGACCTCCAAGACAGAATCCCTTCTTCCTGGGGGCAGGGGAGGGCTTTTTTCCGAGGAGAATGGAGGCTGCGCTTTGTGGCTTGTCTGGCTGGGTACTTGTGTGCTGCTGGGCGCTCCTCTCTCTGCACAGACATTCACACACCCTCCCCACAGTCCAAATTCTGCCTACCCATCCTCTCCACACTAAATACAAAGTAAATTTTAAGGGAAAATTATTTTGACTGAAGTTTCAAGGAACTCAAGCCCCAAAATAGTACAGGACTAACTCACCTTGATTAGGTAAACTGGTTCCTTTTACCACACAGGAGAAAAGGCTCAAATCCCAAGGCCTTTCAAGGGTGGCCATTGCTCCCTTCTGCAGTAACTGATCCCTTATACTGCCTCTGTTCCTCCAAGCCCTCCCAGCCTAGTGAACCCCACCATGGCCCATAGATAGTAAAGTCCCTGGTTCATCCCTTCCTGTATCTTACAAACCCTCTGCCCTGTGAGACTTCAGTTGGATGAGGGTGTCATTGTCATCAGCTCTTACTTCCCCTAAAACTGCTCACCAGTGACCATATTGCCAAGTCACGTGGTAAATTAAATTCTCAGATCTCATCTTAAACTATCAGCCACTTTTGACTTAATTTCCTTCTAAATGTTTGCCCTGGGGATTATAATTAACGTTCTGGTTTGGATTAATACTAACTTAATTTCAACAATATATAAAAGTTTTGCTCCTATATAGCTCCATTCTTCCTCCTCTTTTATGCTGTAATTGTCATACAAATTACATTTTATCCATTGTATGCCCATCACCATGGATTTATAATTATTGCATATTTATACTGCCTTTTATATTTACCTTTGAGGTTTCCTTTACCAATATTTATTTCATGTGAATTTGAGTTACTGCCTTGATGTCCTTTCATTTCAGCCCGAAGGGCACCTTTTATTTCTAACAGGGAAGAAAGCCATCTGGGGATGTGTTAAATTTCTCATACACACACACACACACACACACACACGCACACATATTATTTTATTTTTTTTAGAGACAGGGTCTTGCTTTGTCACCCAGACAGCTGGAATGTAGTAGTGCAGTGGTGTAATCATAGCTCACTGTAACCTCGAACGCCCGGGCTCATGTGACGCTCCTGGCTTACCCTCCTGAGTGGCTAGGACTACAGGCACATGTCACCACACCTGGCTAATTTTGTTTTTGTTTTTAGCAACGAGGTCTTGCTATGTTGCCCAGGCTGGTCTCAAACTCCCTGGCCTCAAGAAATCCTCCCACCTCTACCTCCCAAAGTGCAAGAATCACAGGCATGAGCCACCATGGCCAGCCTATTTCTGAAAGATGGTTTTGCTGGGTATAGAATGCTTAGTTGGCAATTTTTTTTTAAATTTTTTTCAACACTTTATGTCATGTCACAGCCTTCTGGCCTCCACAATTTCTGATGAGAAATCAGGTTAATTTTATTGAGGATCCTTACACATGGTGAGTTGCTTTTTTCTTGCTGTTTTCAAGATTCTCTCTGTGCCTTTGGCTTTTAATAGTTTGATTATCATGTGTCTAGGTGTGAAAGTCTCTGCACTTACCCTGTTTGGAATTCAGTGTGCTACTTGGACATGCAGATTAATATTTTTGTCAAAATTAGGAAGTTCTCTGTCATAGTTGTACAAATATTTTTTCTGTCCCTGTTTCTCTCTTATTCTGAGACTCCTATGTATGTTTGTATGCTTGATAGATCCCACAGATTTCTGAGGCTCTGTTCATTTTTTTTTTCATTCTTTTTCTTTTCTGTTCCTCAAACTGGATACTCTCAATTGACCTATTTTCAATTTTGCTTATTTTTTCTCCAGCCTGCTTAAATATTCTGTTGAGACCCACTAGTGGATTTTTCATTTCAATGATTATATTTTCCAACTGTAGGATATCTGTTTGATTATTTTTTATAATTTCTATCTTTTCATTGATCTTCCCTATTCTGTGAGACATCATTCTCATACTTTTGTTCTTTAGACATGGTTTCATTTAGCTCTCTGAATATATATTTAAAGTAGCTGATTTAAAGTCTTTGCCTAGTAAGTTCAATAGCTAGGACATTATCTAAGAATGTTTCCAATGATTACTTTTTTCCCTATGCATGGTCCATACTTTACTGTATCTTTGCGTGTCTCATAATTATTTTTGTTGAAAACTGGACATTTTAAATAATATAATCTGACATCTCTGGAAATCAGATTCTCCTCCCTCCGCACGGTTTGTAGTTTTTGTTGCTTGTTATACCTGTTGTTAAGTTTAGTGACTTTTCTAAACTAATTTGTAAAGTCGGTACTTTTTGTTATCCGTGGTCACTTAAGTCTCTACTCAGCTCAGAAGTCAACTAATGGTGAAACAGAGATATCCTTAAATTTCTGGAATCAATAAGTCATTCAGTCTTTGCGAAGGGGCTCTGTGTATGTGTTAGAACATGCCTTCCACACTCAGCTGGGCAGTTGACAGCTCTGCTTTAACACAACTTCCTGTTTGCACACAGCCTCAAGGTCAGAGAGGTGATCTGAGTGCCTTCTCAGGCCTTTAATGGGCATGTGCACAACCCTGGCATGTGCATGGTCTGCTAGAGTCCAAGGACTATGTCGGAGCTTTTCAAAGTCCTTGTGGGCATCTTATTCCCCAGCAACTCCTTTTAAGCTTTTTGCTCAGGCTGTTCTTGGCCCCAACTGTTATTCACTGCCTTAGGCAGCTGCAAAGTTAAAACATGTGTGTAATTTTCTTGACAAATACCCCCTGGGAAAAAGTCTTTTCACAACAGAAGAGCTTAAGTCATGTCAAATACAGACAGCCTTGCAAGTGGGGTCTTCCAGGGCACCACCAGACAGGTAAAATAATGAGAGTTCCTTGGGAATAAGCCTTTCATAGACTGCTGGGTCTGTTCTGTTCCCTCAGGGTGAGCCAGGCTGCTGCAGGAATGCAGACTGTCACTTTTCAAGGCTACCTCATGGCTGGAGAGTCGGGGGTGAGACTAGAGCTGGTAAAAACACTAGAAAGCTCACTGTTGTTAGTAAAAATTCAGCCATTTTTCTTCAATGAACACTCCAGGTTGCTGAAAGCCTTTGGTTAGTTTGCAGAGTTCTGGAAAAAAAGTTTATTTTGACTATGTTTGACAGTTTTTTCATCATATTCGTGGAGGACAGAGTTTTCAGGTCTTTACCCTGCCATTTTTGCCGACACCATCCCACCTCATTCTTGAAACAGATAATCTTAATTAGTTCTCTGGACCTTATACTCTCCTGCTTCTCCTAAGAATCCGTCATTTCTTCCATTTCTCAGGCCAAAAACCTTGGTCTCCTTCTTGACTCCTCTGTTTCTCTTATACCTCACATCAGATCCATGAGCAAATTCTTCCATTCCATCTTCAAAGTACTTCCTGAGTCAGCCAACTTTGACCTCAGTATCACCGCCACCTTAGGCTAAGCCAGCATCAGCTATCATCTGAACTATTTCAATAGCCACCTAATTGGCCTTCTGTTTCCACACATCTTCCTACAGTGATCTTTTGTTCATTTTAAAGCAAAAGTCAGGTCATATCATTTCTAAACTCAAACCCCTCTGATGGCTTCACATCTCACTCAGAATAAAATCCAAAATCCTTATGTTGCTCTACAAGACTCAATATCACCTTACCTCCAGGTAGCTTTCAGATGTCATTTTCAACCGCTCTCCCCTCCTCATATGACCACAACCAAAAACCCTCCTCGAAATGGTCAAATATGACAAGAATAGTTACAGTTTAGAGACTTCACACTCTGCTTTTCTCTCTGCCTGGAACGCCCTTCCCTCAGATACCCTCAGGGCTCACTCACGCACCCATGTAGGTCTCTCACAAAATGTCACCTCATTAGAGTCCTTCCCTCCTCATCCTACCGAAGTATGACCCATCCTGTCCCTTTATCCTGTCTTCAGGAGACTCTCTATTCCCTACCTCACTTTAGTGTTCTTCCCGGTGTTTTTCATTTCCTGACACATATCTACTTACCAGTGTATTTATGGTCTGTCTCTCTCCGTTGTAAGTTCCATGAAAGCAAAAACATTGTTTGTTTGGTTCACTGCTATATTCCCAGCACGGAGAATAGTCACAACAAATAGTAAGTGCTCAGTAAATACTTACAGTTAAGAACATGGACCCTGGAGCCAGACTGTCTGGGTTAGAATTCCAGCTCTGCTACATATAAACTGTGTGACCCTGGGCTACTTACTTAAACTTTCTGTGCCGCAGTTTTCTTCTCTATAAACTGGGAATAATGCTAGTACATATGCCTAATAGGATTGTTGAAGATTGAATGAATTAATATATACAAAGTGCTTAAGACCATGTCTATCACATAGTACATATTATATAATTTTAGTTATTTTTGCTTAATAAATGAATGATAAACCCAACATTGTAATACATATAATGTATTCAGTAAGATGTTATATTAATCCATTTTTGGCCAGGTACAACAGCCCATGCCTATAATCCCAGCACTTTAGGAGGCTAAAGTGGGAAGATGGCCTGAGGCCAGGAGTTCAAGACCAGCCTGATCAACATAATGAGACCCCTGTCTCTACAAAAAATTTTTTTAAAAATTAGCCAGGCATGGTGGTGCTCACCTTTAGTTCCAGCTACTCAGGAGGCTGAAACAGGAGACTCTCTTGAACTCAGGAGTTAGAGGTTGCAGTGAGCTATGATCATACCACTACACTCCAGCCTGGGCAACATAGTGAGACCCTCTACATAAATTAGAAAAATTAGCCAGGTATAGTGGTGTATGCCTATAGTCCCTGATACTTGGGAGGCTGAGGTGGGAGGATTGCTTAAGCCCAGGAGTTCAAGGCTGCAGGGAGCTATGATGAAGCTACTGCACTCCAGCCTGGGTGATAGAATGAGACTCTGTCTCTTAAAAAAAAAAAAAAAAAATTATTTTTAAATCTATTTTTACTATATTGTTACCATACTTATATCTGAAGATTATTTATAAATTTTAAAATAAAAAACTTAAAAAGGACCATATTTTCTGGAATTTCATCTAATTTATTGGCTATTGTGCTTTTAGATTACTTGATGTTACTGACTTATACAAACTAGGTATGTATATGAAATCCTCACATTTTGCACACCAAAATCAACTACTTTAGTAATTTTATCTTTTATTTCTAAATGATAAACTATAGTCAAAATATAGTATTTATTATACTTGGAAAACCTATTTATATACTGGTTGCAATACTTTCTCTTTAACACTGGATTCTAAAGTGAAACAGCTTAATTTTCTATATAAGAACTTGGTCCATCACAACATTCGGACATGGAGAAAAAGTCAGGAGGCACATTTGTAGAATCATAATTATCATGATTACCTAGTTGTGTCCAACGTCAGTCTTCTTTTTGATTCCTGAGTCATTTGGGTATTAATTAAACATGTGGCTAAGAATAAAAGCAAGTTGAAACTGTGTGATGGTCAAAAGCACCAGTAAGATTAGAGTTGCTTCCAAGCAGGAAGATGCCTGAGCAATGGAGGCCTGGCCTGGACACCGTTCCCATGGCTGCCTGGCGTGCCTGCCCCACAGCCCTGGGGCTCCCAGAGAGTTCTGTCATTCCAAGAAAACAATTGTTTAATAATTCTTTTATTCATTGAATATAAGAAGGTAGAAATTAAAACAAAGTCCATCTCTGCTTTAAATACACAAATTCCCCATGACACCTTCACAAATGACACTTTGGGAAATACTGGGCTCCCTCTTCCCCTAAAATTTTTCCTATTTTCAAAAACTTCTGAACATTTTAATTAATTGATTTCAATCTTTCATTAGGTAATACATTCACTCGATTGTTTAAAAGTCTTTGGTAGCATGGTGGCGAGCGCCTATAATCCCAAATACTCAGGAGGCAGAGGTGGGATAATCACTTGAACCCAGGAGTTTGAGACCAGCTTGGATAGTATAGTGAGACCCCTGTCTCAAAAAACAAAATCTATTTTAAAAAGGTTCGTAGTGAAAAATCTTCCCCAACTCCATCCCTCTCCCACCTCCCTCTTAGCCTCCATGTCCCACACTTCCACACTCTCTCACACAAATGTAACCACTGTTATTAAGTTTCTTGTCTCTTTTCAAAGTTTCTTTCTTTTTTTTTTTGAAACAGAGTCTCATTCTGTTGTCCAGGCTAGAGTGCCGTGGCGTCAGCCTAGCTCACAGCAACCTCAAACTCCTGGGCTCAAGCGATCCTGCTGCCTCAGCCTCCCGAGTAGCTGGGACTACAGGCATGCGCCACCGTGCCTGGCTAATTTTTTATATATATTTTTAGTTGGCCAATTAATTTCTTTGTATTTTTAATAGAGACAGGGTCTTGGTCTTGCTCAGGCTGGTCTCGAACTCCTGAGCTCAAACAATCTGCCCACCTCGGCCTCCCAGACTGTTAGGATTACAGGCATGAGCCACCACGCCCGGTCTTCAAAGTTTCTTTATATTAATACATATACAAGCAAATATAAATTTACACTCTTATATTTTATACAAATGGCCTTACTATGCACTCTGTCTTGCCCTTTCATGTAACAACATAGCTTGAAGCTCTTTTGGAGACTAGTACATAGAGAGCATCCTTGTGTTTTGTTTTGTTTTGTTTTGTTTTTTTAAGTATTATGTGGATGAACCATAGTTTATTTAACGATTCTCCTGTCATACAGACTGTTTCTATTCTTTTGCTATTACAAACAGTGCTGCAGTGAATAATCCTGTCTGTTTTCAAAGTGTGATTAACTCGGACCTAGGCGAGGCTGGGTTGGTCCTCCAAGAGCCGAGCCAGGGCAGAGCCCAAGTGCTCACACTGTGCTGTGGGGCTGAGATGCATGACTCACTGGCTCCAAGATTAGCCACACAGCAAATGCTCCATAGTGAAAGTCCAGCACACAGATCATTTTGGGGGCTTCCAGAATGCACCATCACAGGCCACAATCTGAGGAAGTCGCCGGACTCAGGAAAATCCAGCCCAGTCCTGCTAAGAGAGTGATTTAAAGGAATTCCCAACCCTGTTAAACCAAAGCAAGACTAATTACTGTAATTCGCTGACTGTACAATTAGAAGTGATTAAGCACATTACAGAAGAGGCTCAGCTCCCCAAACTGGAAACATCCCAGCTCAGCCCTTTAACAATGTCTGCGGCTTTTCTCTCTGTTTTCCTAGCCCATGCTTACGGCACACGTCCACCTTCTCAATAGGGTGTTATTTTGCTTTTTCAGATTAATTTCTTTTCAACACACTGTAGCATATGGACATTAGCCAATTATGCCATGATCATTGGTTTAACATTTCTATGTTTAAATTGAGATATAATTTATATACAGTAAAATGCGCAGATCTTACATCTACAGTTCATAAATTTTTACAAATGAAAACATCATATAAGCAATACTCCAATCCAAAAATAGAACAGTTTTATCCATCCAGAAAGTCCCCTTATGTCCCTCTTTCCAACAGCCCCCTCAGCACCACCACCTCTCCTCAGGCAACTGTTCTAAGTTTGCTTGGTTAAGGGAAGATAACTGATTATATGACGTGAATTCGGAAGTAGCTGAATTGAATTGACTCACATTGGCTATATGACTCACAATGTAGCCAAAGAGGAGTTGGAGAGAGGCGGCAGCCCAGGTTAGCTGGAGCACAAGTTCTAGGAGCTGCGGCTAAGGCAAGGAATGTTAGCCCAATCAAAGTGATCTCAGGGTTGCGATAATACCCAAGGAACTCGGATGAACAAAGTCAGGGTGTGAGGTGATGGCATCTTTACTTTGTCCCATAAACAAAACTGGCTTAATTGAATTGAAAAGAGCATATAATTCATTCTTCTGTTCTTAAATGCCCTAGTGTGTGTGGGAAGCCATCTCTGTTGCTGGATATATATTTTACTTTGTTCTTCCTCAGACAGTCACTGGATACTTTTAAAAAATGTTATGTTTGTTTTAATTCACATAAGTTTTGGAGTAATTTCCAGATTTGGGCCCTAAGTTTGTAAATTAGAGAACAGCAAACATGCTAGAAGCTGGAAACCGTGAGCTGAGCCTGATTCTGTGTCAATCTCTTGCCTGTTTTGTGTGACATACACAGAACCAGGGTTAGGAGAGCGCGGTTGTGAGGGACAGTTTAGGGAAGAAAGGGGCTGTGTGTCCAACACAGAGAGTGAGACTTGCTTCAGGGCCTCCTGTGGGCAGGAAATGCCACCAAGGCAGAATTGGCATGGATGGCTGCAAGGGAAAGAACTTCAACTTAAATACGAGGACACACCAAGGGCAGAGAGCTTGCCAATGACCAAGGAGGTTAAATGTCAATGTGAATTTGTAACAAAAGAGCACAAGAGAGCCTGGCTCCCCTGGGTGAAATAAGCAATCCCTGGAAGAGGCTGAGACGTGGTGAACCCACAAGTCTTGGTAGAGCAGAATATCCCACTGGTGCTTGAACTCTGCGTTTCATTTTCTTTCCTTGCACCAACGAGAGAGGTGTCAGATGGTGTCCCTGGTCATGATAAGGCATTTCAGATAGGTGCCTCCACCCTAGACCCCCAGGAGAGTGTGCGTGGCCAGGAAAGGGCGTGCAAGGGGAGTCCATAGAAGGGAGGGCAGATGGATGGATGGGTGGTGAGTGGGGGCAGCTGACAAGGAAACGCTCCTGCTCCTGGTGCATGGGTCCCAGGGAAGTGCATAGGACAGGAGCTCCGCATCTGCAAGTGTTCCTGGAAAACACTCAGACTGGGTTTTCCTCTGCTCTCACACCATAGCAATCACCAACATAGAAGACTTCTATGACCAAATGTTGGGGAGGGTCCTCCCCGCTACCTAGTGAGACATCAGTTCTGCGGCAGACGCCAACTGGGTGTCCTCCAAGTCAGCTCCCACACTCTGCCCACACTGGGGACAGTGTCAGATCCCACAGGTTGGGAGCTCAGCCCCCAAAACCGCCCTCCTCAGACACTAGTGGCAAGTCAGGCCTCGTGAACTTCTGACTGACTGGCTTCAAGTTGGGGGTCCCACAAACCTCTCCTTGGGCTCAAAATTTGCTGGAGCAGCTCACAGACTCGGGGAAACACCTAAGTCTATGGTAAAGGGTGCAGCTGGAGAGAGGCACGGGGCAGGTGCAAGGGAGGGGTGCGGGCTGCCGTGCCCTCCGTGTGCACCGCCCTCGGGGCCCTCCGTGTGTGCAGCTCTCTGCAAGCTCTCTGCACCTGGCCCTCCTGGGTTTATATGAGCAACCATCAAAATGTGACTGGCCTCCAGGCTATGGCATGGGACCCTCTCTGGAATGAGGCTCTTATGACTCACGATTGGAAAGATGGGAAGTATTATGACTTTTAGAATTGTTCTAGCAGGTTTCCCAGTCCTCACCAGAAGACCCCACCATCACCACACTAAATTAAAAAAGTAAAAAAGAAAAAAAGTTGGGGGAGATTTAGACTCCTGCCTTGGGGCAGGTGAAGGGGGAAGGCTGGCAAAGGTCAGAGAGATTCTGTTTCCTGAG
Source organism: Mirza zaza (assembly GCA_008750895.1). NCBI lineage: Eukaryota > Metazoa > Chordata > Mammalia > Primates > Cheirogaleidae > Mirza > Mirza zaza. The sequence goes on along the minus strand of VSMD01121277.1, from coordinate 19,292 downwards.
GTCTAGCACACCCAACATTGTAGCAAGTCACTGTGCCAAGGGCTGTGGGAATTATGAGCCAGGAACCGTGGACGGAAACCTATATATACCTATAGCATAACAGCACAGCAAGGATACCCATGCTCCCTCTTACCCAGAGTCCCTGGGACAGCTCGTGACTTGGTGGGTGGGGAGCTGTGATTTAACCAAAGAGCAGAGCTCTGAAGTCATGGCCCTGGACCCTAGCAACACTCTTGGCCAAGCCCAAGGTGGAATGAATGGGACTGTCCTCCCCGAGGAGCCACAGAGTCCTGGGGATGTGTGTCGGCCACCAGTCTGACTAGAGACTTGTGGCCTCTGCCTGAGTGTGAAAGTGCGACTGACCCGCTCCCTCTTTGGACTGCGCACACCTTTGGGTTTGGGGACAGTGGAGGAGCTGGGAGCCCCAGGGAGGAGATAACGAACTTCCACTTATCAGGCAAATGGCGGGTCAGCCCTGTTTTTCTCACAGGACAAAATAAGATGCCATCACTCTGCGCCTGACTTTGTTCATCCGAGTTCCTTGGGTATCATCTCAACCCTGGTATCTCTTTGTATTGGGCTAACTTTTCTTGTCCTAGCTGCAGCTTCTAGAACTTGAGCTCCAGCTAACCTGGGCTGCCCTCTCTTTCCAGTTCTTGGCTTTCTGCTTCTGGGGCTTGACTCTTAAAGCTCCTCTGCCTCGTGTCCTCCCTTTTCACCTATAATCATTACAGTCCCACTCATTCTTTACACCTAACTTGCTATGTGACGCCTCTCTGACCACCTCGACCAGAAGCAATCTGTCTCCCTGCCTTATTTTTATAGTCCTTTGTTTTAGCATTTGCTTGCCTCTTTTCCACATTACATCTAATAGTGTATTGTTATTTGTCACTTGTCTTTTTATACCTAATACATTGTAAACTACATATCTTTATATCTCCCATAGTGCCTTGTACCTAGAAAGTACCCTTAAATTTAAAAAAAATTATTTTTAATTGCTACCAAAGTGTGGTAGACATTGAGAATGTCTCTCTAACACCTCTTCCCCTCCTCACTGTGTATCCACCATCAATTGGAGTGGTAATGGCTGGCCCCCATAATGTAAGCCAGTCCCAACCCACCTGCCAAGGTGATAGGTTTTTGAGCCTGAGCCGATGAGCATGTGGCAGGCTCACAGTGAGTGGTCCAGTCGGAAGGAAGCTCAGGAATTCTGTGCAATGGCCATGAGATGCAATAGCTTCTCTCTCCCCCAGACTAGATGTAGCTGGGTTGCTGTTCACAGCCATCTTACAACTATGACTAAGCCAGCTTGAAAAGGAATCTGGCCCACTAAAGGGGTAGGGCAGAAATGGAGTTGGAGCCCTGATTGAAACGTTTCATTTAATTTCTCAGCCATGTGAACTAACAAATCCTCTTCATGGTTTCTCTTACTTTGCAAGCAAAGGCGCCCTAACCGGTGCATTGAGAAGGCAGCATTGCGGTGAGCCTTGTAGGTTCACACACTGCACATGCACACGTGTGTACACGCTTGTGCACACACACACACATACACACACACAGACCTGAATCTTATTGGGGGAAAACACACCTCCATTTCCTGGGATGGTTGCAACATCTGATTTTATAAAATTACACACTTTAAAGCTTTTGGTAACAATTACCAAGACATGGAACTGGATGTCTTTGGATAATTTCTCATTGATTTTTATAGTAAAGATGATTTTGTAATTTTAACCTGAATTCTTAAGAGTACATCAAACTCTGGCAAGTAGTAATAAATTGTAAAAAGTTTTGTTTTCTTTTTTAAAAATAATATATTATCTGTCACCCTTTTATTAGTAAATTAATAAAATCAGCTTTTCCCTCAATGTGAAGTTTATATTTTCAACATTTTCCTTAAAAGGCAAAATGGGTTCTAATATTAATAGTTGGAAGGTGATATTGACTTGTTCTTGACTGATTCCATGCCTTGACCTTATTTATGACTTTAAGATTTTCCGACTTGTTTGTTCACTTACTTCCCTGGCAATCATTCCTGAGGCTTTTCTCTAGGGGCTTAGCTCCTTGTGGGCTGGGACCATGTCTTGCGCCTCTTTCATAACCCGTGACATGGCACATCCCCCTGTGCCATGCAGATAGCAGAGCTTCCCAAGAGAGCCGCTGGGCAGCCCATGGAAATTTCCACAGCAGCTGCTTAGCCCAGCACCTCCCCCCCCCCAAACCTGGGACCTGGCCTGAAAATTCGACCAGCTCAAGGACACTGAGCCTGGCTCTGGGTCAGGCTCTGGGTCTATTTATGACTTTTTATCTCAGGGTTTGCGCTTTGGCACTTTGCACTCAGGAAACCTCCTCCCCTCTCCAGTCAACACACAAACACACGTCCTTATCTGGAAAAGAGGAGAACAGTGGGTCAGACCAACACACTCTTCCCCTCTGGCTCCGGTGGCTCCAGTGGCTCTCCACCTTTCGTTCATCCATCTTGTTTGGGGCCTAAATCTTTGATGGGAACAAAGAAAACCTTCTGACATTAGATAAAATATCTTTATGTTCCACCAAGGCACTTATTAATGAACTTACTTCTCACATGCTTCCCCTCACTAGGAAAACTGTGTCTCCTAGGTGGTAGGAACGTCTTCCTCACTCCCACTGTACAGGACAGTCACAGATAAGCCCAAAGGCCCCAAGGAGCTGCTCAGGCGGGAGCTGAGCCCTCGCTGGCCAGGAGCAGCTGGTGGTGAGGGGAGAGGGGTGAGGGGCTACCCCGCAACTGCGGCTGTGACACTGTTCTGGCCGCCCACTCGAGGAGCGAGGACAAGGAGAAGGAGCCAGAGAACCTGAGAGCGAGCCAAGCGCTGCCAGCACACACCCTGAAGTACAATAATGCAATCTCTCTGCGCCTCGGCGTTGCAAAGGGCAAAATTCCTGACCTATCTACTTAATTCTTAATTTTATTTTATGATATTATCAGTAGTAGTATTTTACTAATGGCTACATTTATTATGTTACTCACAGAGATGTCAGTGGAGTCTCCCTAGATAGATTGGTTCAAACTTCTATTCTCTACCTTGGGGAAGTTTAAAGTCCTCCTCAAAAGTCTGGCCGGTTCTCCGGGAAGGCCCCAGGCAGGAGGCAGGATGAGGCTCACGTGGAGTCACCCCAGGTCCCAAGCCTTTGCATCTGCCCAACACGGCCTGCGGACAGTCACCAGCTGCAGCCGCCCCGTCCAGCGCTGCACAGCCCTGCACAAGGCTTCCCGTCACACAGCAGACCCTCTGTCCTCAAAAGCGCTTCAGCTCGCTCAGCCCACAAGGATTTGTGCAGACTGGTTCCTTCCTCATGGAGTGGTCATCCTCCCACCTCTCCCCCTCAGCCCTTCCCCTCTGGCTCTCCTGTAGAGCTCCACACTCTTCCCACTGTATTCTGCAGAGTCATTTATCTTCATTCCTTCTGCCAAACCTCAGCCACCCAAACTCACCAAGCTGCAGAGTAGATGTTCCATTCTGCAAGAACCACCTTCCTTATGTGGCAGACAACTGTGGCTATAAATGGTTTTTTGGTACTCTGTTAAAATTTAGATATAATTTCTACTAAATTCTTGCCAAAATGACAGTTCCATTTCTCAGAAAGCAGAGAAAATGATGAAGAGAAGCACCACTGTGGGTCTAACGCTGCACAGCGAGGGGAATCTCTTTGTAAGGTAACAGTGAGAGATGCTTGCTGCCATCCGGGAGTGCAGGACAGCATGACTTTGTACCAAGAATTAGAGAGGAGGATCTCAAGATAGTTGGGGGGAGTTAGGCATGCTTGATCTCATGAGCTAAGACTAAAGGCAAGTCTGCTCACGCAGAACCAAATGAGGTTATAATTGCAAATGATCCCACAGAGAGAAAAGGGAAAACAGGTCCACAATCAAATACAGCTGTGGGTGGGTGATGGTCAGCAGGGTGTTCCTCTTCCACACTGGCTGACAAAAGCTCTGGCATCTCCATCACGTGGCTTGCAAGGTTGCCCTGGCTGTCATCTCCACTCTAGTGGGGGGTGGTTAATGGCCAGGCTGGCAGTGGCACACATCACTTCTGCCCATGCTCCATTGGCTGGACCTCAATCACAAGGCCACAGCCAGCCTCAGGGGACCTAGGAGATGTCCTCCAGCTGTGCCCAGGAAGTAGAGGACAGCATGCATTTTGCCCCATTGCTAACAGTCTCTGCCACATACTCCTTTGGTTTCCCTTATTAAGGAGAATGCTAATCAGGGTAGGGAGCCGAGGAACAATATTTGGATGAGGAATTAAAGTGTCAAGTATGGAAGAAGGTCGTAAGAATGCACCTTGCCACCCCAGAAGGGCTCACTTCTGGCCCATATAAATTATATCCAAGAGTACTGAGGGAGCTCACAGATAAGCTAACTTCATCTTTGAGGAAGCTTAGTGAAGAGAAACCCTGCTGGAAGACTGAAGAGGCAGGCAATGTCTTCCTGATTTTTAAAAAGGCTAAGAAATTGGAGTCTAAAAAATATACACTGGTGAATTTGACGCTAATGTGGGATGAATGGCTAAAAGAGAGGATGAAATGGGTGGCCTCTAACATTCAGAGGGGAAAGAATTGACCACTAAGAGCCAGCATATGGTCTATTTCCTAACTTTATTTCCTCTTTTGAAAGAGTGAGCTTAACAATGTTCATATTCTTAGACCTAATAATACTTCTTCAAGATGTTTGTCCTAAAGAAACAATACAAACTATGGACAAAGTTATTTTTCACAAAAAAGATGTTCATCACAGCCTTATTTATAAAAGCAAAAAATTAAGATATAATCTAAAAGTACGGCAGAAGGTGAATAGCAGTGCAAATTATTAACCATTGATACAAAGAATTGTACAGCTTTCAAAATTGTTTTCAAGGAGTGGTCAACGATGTAAGAAAATACTTAGGAAATACTGTAAAAAAAAAGGTGTAAAACATTAAAAATAGAACTACCATATGGTCCAATAATCCCACTATTGGGTATATGTCCAAAAGAAATGAAATCAGGCTGTCAAAGAGATATCTACATGCCCATGTTCATTGCAGCGCTATTCACAATAGCCAAGATATGGACTCAAGTGTCCATCAATGGATGAATGGATAAAGAAAATGTGCTATATATACACACTGGAATACTATTCAGCCTTTTAAGAAAAGTCCTGTCATATGAGACAACATAGATGAACCTGGAGGACATTATGTTAAGGGAAATGTCAGGCACAGAAAGACAGATACTCCATGATCTCACTTATATGTGGAACCCTAAAGAATCAAACTCATAGAAGCAGAGAGTAGCATGATGGTTGCCAGGGGCTTGTGGGGCAGGGGGACAGTGGAGAGATGTTGGCCAAAAGATACAAAATTTCAGTTAGATGAGAGGAATAAGTTCAAGAGATTAATTGTACAACATGGTGACCACAGTTAATAACATATTGTATTCTTGAAAATTGCTAAGAGTATATTTTGTGTTCTCACTACAAAAAAATGATACATATGTGAAGTAATGCATGTTAATTAACTCAATTTAGTCATTCCACAATGTATACATATTTCAAAACATGTTGTAAATGATAAAGATATACACTTTTTGTCAATTAAAAAATTGTTTAAAGAATTAAAACAAGAAAGCAGGATGTAAGTAACAGAACCTATACTTTGTGATGTGAAGAATAACAGCACAGAAAATAGGTGGAAGAAATCTGCTTAAGCGTTAATAGTAGTTATCTTAAGATGGCAAAATTATTGGTCATTGTTAATTAAGAATTATCGGAAACATCGTTAATTATTGGTCATCAAAGTACCTAATCCATTAGGTACTTTCCTGCATTTTGCCATGATAGGCATGTATTGTTTTTCCAAATAGAAAAAAAACAGTCTACAGCCATACCACCCGAATGCACCCGATCTCCTCTGATCTCACAAGCTAAGCAGGGTTGAGCCTGGTTAGTACTTGGATTGGAGAAAAAAACAAACCCATTTTCTGAAAAGAAAAACACAAACCACTAGGCTGGTCAAGCCGGGCAACACCGCATATATCTAGGCCATCTTGAGTTCAAAAGGCATTTGACAAAGTCCTTCAATTATACTCATATATACTGAAGGATAAAATTGTGCGCCAAGTTATAAATACAGGTGGTTGATATTCCTTGAATGGCCACCTCCAATCCAGAGTTTGGACTCCAGTAGCAGAAGCAGGTTCCTGTTCTACTTAATATTTTTACTTGTGTTTCAGGTAAATATCTAGAGCCAGAATCATAGCTCACAGCAATCTCCTTGGCTCAAGCAATCCTCCTCCCTCAGCTTCCCAAGTAGCTGGGACTACAGGCACACCCACCAAACTCAGATAATTTAGAAATTTTTTGTAGAGATGGGGTCTCACTATGTTACCCAGGCTGCTCTTGAATTCCTGGCCTCAAGAGATTCTCCTGCCTCAGCCTCCCAAAGTGCTGAGATTACAGCTGTGAGCCACCATACCTGGCTGATGTTTAGGTTTTATAGCAATACTACTAGAGCTATGAAAAATAGCTTTGTTATTAAAATATATAGGAGTTAGATGTACAGTTACAAAATAATGTTATTGTACATATAAAACTTTTTATCTTCTAATCCTGTCTTTTTTCTCCTCTAAAAAATTCAGTTCTTATATCATGTGTTTTGATAATGTATGACTTCCTACAAATGCAACCATCATATTATAGTGGAGTAGACAGAATCGTGTTCAGTTTTTGAGACTTTTAGTCCAAACGGAATGCAGAAGTGCTTGAGCACGTCAAGAGAAAAAGAACACAATGGGCGACAATGACAAACAAAAGGTATTTAGAATTGAAACTTATGCATGTGCACCTGGGAGAAAGGAAGTGACTGGAATTGGATTGGATTTCAGCTCAATACAAGGAAGGACTTTCCGATGGTGAGGGGCCACACAGTGGGTTGCAGGAGCTGTGCAGGTGGTGGGGAATGCTGGGCTCCAGAGTTGGACCAACCTGAATTTGCATTCTGGCACTTTCTTGCCATATAACTGTGGGCAAGTTACTTAGCTCTTCTAAGCCCCAGTTTCTTCACCCATAAAAGGAGATTGTAACTGTCTACTTGTTAGTGTTGTTATAAGAATTAAATAAGATAATGCATGACACTTGCTTATCATAGTACCTGGCATATAGCAAAATGTTATGTATTAGCTGCTATGATTGTTCATGGTGACTGAGCTATGTTTCTGGATGTTCAAGCAGGGTGCACATGATCACTTATGGGAGGCATCATAGGACAGATGTCTGCATTGGGCAGATGGCCAGGACATGTTGCAACCTGGAAGGTTCTGCAGTCAAATCAGTTTGACAAAGGTTGGAATAGTCAAAGTTCAACAGGTTTCTTTATTCTGTGGCCTCACTGAGCCTTTAATATACAACTCTGAATTTTAAACCTCCCATCCTACTTGGCCACAGAACCCTTTATCTTGGAACATCTTGAGGGGAGAAAGTATTTTGAACACACTTCGAAAACATCAAATTAAATCTGAGATTCTATCTGACTCTGGGACGTTGAAAAAGTTGTGAATTTCAAATGCAGTGATGTTTATAGCCACTGTTTATTGAGCACTTACTATAAGTCAGGCACTGAATTAAGCACTTTAGATACTTAATATTACTGTATGATATAATTCTCACAGCAACCCTGTGACATTATTATCCCTTTTTTACAGTTGAGAAAATTAAAACTTCAGAGAGGTTAAGCAGCTGGCCCAAGGTCACACAGCTAACTCTTCTTAGCCAGTAGGCCATACTTTAGCAGAGACTGCTGACTTTCTATGTATCACTGAGTTGACGCAACACCATAATAAATATCTAGGGTAAAAAAAACCAAGGTGCAGTTGGCAATACAGTAAGAAGGAAAGACACAGATCAGGACTTGAACCCCTGTCTTGTGACTTCAGAGCTCGCGTCCTTTCTACTGTCCAACATTTGAGACAGCTCATTCATGCCAGGTCGCTTTTAGGTTGTCGGGAGAGAATCTAATTGGCTAACAGGAAGTGAGATATTATCTCTGCATTAAATGACTGCAAGGCTTTGTTTTCCATTGCCAGAGGCCTTCATGACCTGTTCTGATTAAAAAAAAAAAAAAAAAAAAAAAAGGAGGCCCTAGTTTTGGGTAAAATCTCTCATCTGCCCTTTACCTCCACCGTCCAACACTAAATAAGAGGGGCTGCCTCCCTCTCCCCACCGCTCAGCTGCACGAGAACCTCGTGCTCCTCCCCCTTCCACGTTCAAGGTGCCCCACATCCGGGTTTGAGCCGAGAATCTGGCCAGTGGGACTCCATGCTCATCAGCACGACCCGGAAGTAAAGTTAATTCGCCAACACGTGCGTCCTGTGGCGCGATCGGCTCGGCCCGGGCCTCTCCCGGCGCCTGGGAGACGCGGGACCCGGGCCTCCCGCAGAGCAGGGACCTGGTCGTGCCCCGCCGGCGGGGCGGGAGCGCCCGGCTCGAGGGCCCGCGGGGCGCAGGGCTGCCCTCGCGTGGCCAGGCGGGCGCCGAGCCGCCGGCAGGGGACATTCCGGGCGATGCAGGAGCCCGCACACTGGGAGGGAAAGTGGCTGAGGGATGGTAGAACTGAAGGACAGTGGCTTCTGTGAAGCCACCAGGTAAAAGCAGCAGCCCTCCTGGAGAGGGCAGCGGTCCTCAAACTTTCTGGTCTCAGGACCCCTTCACACTTCTAAAAATTACTGAGGACCCTAAAGACCGTTTTTGTTTTTTTGTTTTTTTTTTGAGACAGAGTCTCGGTGTGTTGCCCAGGCTAGAGTGAGTGCCCTGGCGTCAGGCTAGCTCACAGCAACCTCAAACTCCTGGGCTCAAGCAATCCTTCTGCCTCAGCCTCCCAAGTAGCTGGGACTACAGGCATGCGCCACCATGCCCGGCTAAGTTTTTCTATATACATTATTTGGCCAATTAATTTCTTTCTATTTATAGTAGAGATGGGGTCTCGCTCTTGCTCAGGCTGGTCTCGAACTCCTGAGCTCAAACGATCCGCCCACCTCGGCCTCCCAGAGAGCTAGGATTACAGGCGTGAGCCACCGCGCCCGGCCCCTAAAGACCTTTTGTTATGTTCTATTCTATTTAGAAATTACAATTCAGAAGATTTTTTAAAATGATGTATCAGTTTCTTTGAAAATAACAAAATTAAACATTTCATGTTAGCATAAATAACATAGGTTTATGAAAATAGCTATATTTCTGCAAAACAAAAACAATTCATGAAGAGTGGCTTTTTCTTTTTTTTACATTGTGGCAATTCTCTTCAGAATAAATAGAATGGCTTAATAGAAGACAGCTGGGTTCTCATATCTGCTCTTGTCTGCTTCTGTATTCGATCATGCAGCTTCTGGAAAACTCCAGTGTACACTTGTGATAGAGAATGAAAAGGCAACATTGTAGCATTATTATGAAATGGTTTTGACCTCATGGGCCCTCAGGACCACACTTTGAGAACCACTGCTGCAGAATTCAAGCTAAGAACTAACCCTGACTCAGGGTTCTCCTCCATCAGCTCATCTGATCCATGGGAAGTGATGAGCGCAAGACAGAGGGACGCAGGCCAGGGGGCTGCCCAGAGGTCAATGCCCACCTGTTACCTAGTGAAGGAAGGACTGTGTTCCCGCCCTCCTTTTCACCCTGACTCGCCCACATTCAGGCTGAGCAGCAGCCCAGGTGGCCTTTGCTCCAAGAGGAAGCTTCCCAGCAGAAACAGTAAAGCCTTCCAACTTTTTTCCTTTGACATTTAAAACAGCTGGACTTTAGATGTGAGACAGAAAAACTGGGTAAGAACATAAGCAGAGTCAGTGTTTCCAATCAGGAACGAGATTTGCAAAACTCTCTCCAGGTTGTGGGCAAGAGAAGAGTGCAAGATGAGATCAACAGAATGAGGTGCTAGCATTGGGTCTCAGAGAAGAGCTCAGGGGCCCCCAGGTTCCCTCTTTTCCCTCACCGGCTTACTTTTAAGGGGGTGGTAGAACCCCAGATAATAGAAGGGACATGCCCCTTCCTGGCTGGGACCCTCGGGACCACAGGCTCTCAGAGGTCCTTGTCCTGCCATGACACACAGGTGCTCAGGAGTAGAAAGGACTGCATGGAGGTCCAGGTAGAGGACCCAAGACTTCTCCAAGTTTTCTGTGGTCCTAGGAAGCTGCAGCCCTTCCTGTGCCTCTGAGATGGGCACAGAAGCCAGAAGAAGAACAGGGAGGGAGAAATGTGGAGGTGCCCTAGGCGGGAAAGGGGATGTTGTGTGGGTCCAAAGGCTACTGATCATCTCAGTCATAACTAAAGTAGACTAACAACGAATAATCAAGAAAGGAAATTAAGTAAAAAAACCCATTTACAATAGCTCCAAAAAGAATAAAATACTTAGGAATAAGCTTAACCAAGGAGATAAAAGACTGACTTGTACATTAAAAACTATAAAACACTGCTGAAAGAAATTAAAGAAGATACAAATAAATAGAAAGATGTCCTGTGTTCATAAATTAGATGACTTAATATTGATAAAATGTCTATACCCAAAATGATCTACAAATTTAATGCAATCCCTATCAAAATCCCCATAACATTTATTTTGGAGAAACAGAAAAAACTGTCCTAAAGTTCATATGGAAACTCAAGGGACCCTAAATAGCCAAAACAATTGTGAAAAGAGATCAAAGTTGGAGGCCGCACACGTCCTGATTTCAAAACATATTACAAAGCTATAGTAATCAATATAGTGTGGTACTGCCATAAAGACAGATATGATAGATAAATGAAACAAAATGGAGATTCCAGAAATAAATTTTGCATATATGATCAAATGATCTTCAACAAGAGGGACAAGAGCACTCAGTGGGGGAAAGAACAGTTTCCTTCAATGAATGTTGCTGGGAAAACTAAATATCCACCTGCAAAAAAAGAATGAAGTGGGACCTAGATTTACACTATATACAAAAATTAACTCAAAATGGATTAAAGACCTAAACATAAGACCCCAAACTATAAAACTCCTAGAAGAAAACATAGAAAAGCTTTATGACATTGGATTTGGCAATGAGTTCTTAGATATGACATCAAAAATACAGGTGACAAAGACAAAAACAGACAAATGAGAGTTTATCAGACTTAAAAACTGTGCATCAGAGGGAACAATCTCTTGAGTGAAAAGGCAACCTATGGAATGGGAGAAAATATTTGCAAATCATATATCTGATAAAGGGTTAACATATAAAAAACTGCTACAACTCAACAATAAAAAACCCAATTAAAAATAAGCAAAGGACTTCAATAGATATTTCTCCCAAGGAAATATGGCTTAAAAGCATATGAAAAGATGCCCAAAATCAAATGCAAATCAAAAAAACAATGAGATACCCCCTCACACCCATTAGGATGGTCACTATCAAAAAACCAAAAAATAACAAATGTTGGCAAGGATTTAGAGAAATTGGAACCCTTGTGTACTGTTGATGAGAATGTAAAATGGTATAGCCACTATGAAAAACAGTGTGGAGTTTCCTCAAAAAATTAAAAATTATTGTGACTCAAGAATCCCACCTCTGGGTCTATGTCTAAATTGAAAGCAGGATTTCAAAGGGATATTTGCACAACCATGTTCATAGGATCATTATCCACAATAGCCAAGGAGTAGAAGCAACCCAAATGTCCATTAACAGATGAATAAAGAAAATGTGGTATGTACATACAATTCAATGTGGTATGTACATACATGTGGTATATACATACAATGTGGTATGTACATACATGTACGTACATGTGGTAAAATGTGGTACGTACATATTATTCAGCCTTAAAAAAGAAGGAAATCCCAACACATGCTACAACATGGATGAACTTTGAGGACATTATGCTAACTGAAATAGGCCAGTCACAACAAGACAAATACTGTCTTTTTCCACTTATATGAGGTATCTAGAGCAGTCAAAATCACAGAATGATGGTTGTCAGGGGCTCAGGGAAGGAAAAAATGAGAAGTTGTTCAACAGCCATAGGATTTCATTTTGCAAGATGAAAAAGTTCTGGAGATCTGTTTCACAACAACATGAATATACTTAACACTATTATCTGTACACTTAAAAATGGTTACAATGGTAAATTTTATGTATTTTTTATCACAATTAAAAAATTTATTAAAAGAAGAAAACAAAGTAGAAACGTGCTAATCCAGTACCACATGTCCTCCCCCACTCCTCCCCTATGTCCTGATACTACACAGGCCAGGAGTTCAGGGAGAAGGAAGAAGAGGATGATTAATAAAAATGAGTTTACCAGTAATTAAGATTATATTTTCTATCAATAGGCAAAATGGAACTTAAGTTAAATCCATTAACTTAAGTTAAGAACATTATTGTAGCAACACTGTTAGTTATCTAGAGCCTTCCCTGCTCCTGTCCTATTTCTTCCACACTAACGAACTCTGGTTTCACGGGCATCTACCCCTCCCCCAGGAGACTCAGGGTTAAGTTCTGATTGGTCTACGCCTGCCAGGACGCTCCCAGACCCATTGCCAGTGATTGGTTTAGGCATGGGGATGTGACACAATCCTGGCCAATGAGATTCAGTGGGAAATCTGCCCCGGGGATTCTAAAAAATGACACAGGAAGATTCTGTCTCTCCCCCTGCACCTGGCTTTGTGCAGGTGAGAAAACCAGAGAGGAAAAATGGAAAGAATGGGGGGGGGGGGGAATATGATGTCATTAAACTGCTGGATAAACCAAACCCAGAACCATCCTACTCCACTTCTTGTCTTGTGAGATGATAAACTCCTGACTGTTTAGGCCAATTGGAGCTCAAATTAAGATTTATCTCAGTTTAACCAATGTCACCCTTACTAATTACCATCTTCTTAAGCTAAGAAAATGTATCTTCCTAAAGTATATCTATATGATGTTCCCTTATGGTCACAGTTTCCTAACAAAAGAAAAAGGTAGTATAATAAAATGTACGGGAGTTTGGTGCCTAGAAAGCTGATTATATTCTAATACCAATAGCCATGACCATCTCTTCAATTCACTTCTGTGGTTCTGCTTCTCACATTTATAAAGTGAAAGGTTTAAAACACATTATTCCCAAACTAGTGATTTGAATAGTAATAAAGGTGATCCACATGGTATTTTAACAGTTCTTAAAAGCTATGACAAGGCCACTCAAGCCATTAGCTATAACTGCAGTGAGTTTACTGGACCAGAATAAAACATGGGTCAGATGAATAACACAGAACGCTTGGCGGTGGGGAAAGTGCCCCCCCCCAAGTGGGTGGCAGGATGATACTCTAACCTGCCACCAGACTTACTTCTGCAAGGAAAAGTCACTCCAGACACCTATTCTAGTTCATCATACATGAATGTGGGCAGCCAAGCAAGGATCCTCAGCCAGTGTAGAGTAAGTATTCAAAGAAAAAAAGGGCTTAAGATGAACAGATAAACAGACTCTGGAGAAAACTGAGATGATTCATCAAATACGACACTTTTTAAGAACATTTATTAGTTTCTCAATGATATCTGAGAAGATAATTGCCTCCATTGAAAATAACAGCTATGAGAAAGGAGCAAGTGGAGATTAAGAGTTTTGGGGTTTGTTTTTTTTTTTAAATTGCCAAAAACCAAAATCTTGAAAGGCTAAATTCTAGGATATATAAGGGTAAAAAGACAAAGGGATGGAGAGAGCAGGAGAGAAGTTAAGAGAGAACAAGGAACAATTTGAGGAATCTAACACCAGTCTTGAAGGAATCCCAAAAAGAGAAAACAGGAAATAAATAAGAGTAGAAAATTTCCAAGATCTAAATAAAGACAGAAATATTTAGACTGAAAGGACATTCAGAGGAATGCTGACCAGGATGGATGAGAATCAAATCCACATCCCTGACTTCTGTAAGTCATCTGTGAATATTCACTATTTCAGGGTTGGGTTGATGTGATCAAAAGATTGGGGGGCTCTGGGGGTGAGGTTATATCACAGAGTATGGCCATGGACCTCCCACTGGCTCCTTTTCCTTCCCCATCAAGTGGATGCCAAATTCCTTTCCAAGTATTATTACACAGAGTCATTCATCTCTCCTTGCATAACCACACCCTGTGCTCAATAGAAGAAAAACAACCAAATAGGACTTACCTTTCTTAAAAGGCAAGAGTTATAAACAGGAAAAAAAAAGTCAGGTGCATGATAATCTTCTGTTTCCCTGAGGCAGTCTAAGTTGCTCTCTACTCCAAGGAAATAAAGGCAGTACTGCGTACCAAGAACAACCCCTCAGAGGGAATAGTGACTGTGCACCATGTCCTGTTGGGGCAGAGGATGAGAGAGCAGCTCCCCATACAGGGGTGAAAGTTTATAGCTTGTGTTGGAATTTGTGATGAGGCTGTGTTGGAGTAAACCACCACTCTGAGATTCAGAGGCTATTCCTACCAAGGATGAAGCTCTGGAGGATTCCGTTGCCATTGCTTAAGAACCACCCAAAGGGGCTGGGTGCGGTGGCTCGCGCGTATAATCCTAGCACTCTGGGAGGCCGAGGCAGGTAGATCGTTTGAGCTCAGGAGTTCAAGACCAGCTGGAGCAAGAGCAAGACCCCATCTCTACTAAAAATAGAAAGAAATTAGCTGGACAACTAAAAATATATATAGAAAAAATTAGCCGGGTATAGTGGCACATGCCCAGCTACTCAGGAGGCTGAGGCAGAAGGATTGCTTGAACCCAGGAGTTTGAGGTTGCTGTGAGCTAGGTTGATGCCACAGCACTCTAGCCCGGGCAACAGACTGAGACTCTGTCTCAAAAAAAAAAAATAGAACCACCAAAAGGAAGTGAGGAATGCAAGGAGGGAGAAAAGGGCTGCTTTGTTGCAAGAGAAAAAGGATGAATTCTGCTTCCAGTTTATCTACCTGGCAACATATGTGAAAATATTGCATTATCCAGCTAAAAGAAACATTTTCCCCTCCTTGCTTTCCCCTACCCTCAAAATCCTGTTCCATTATAAAGCACTGTATCTATTCCTTTAATTTTCTTATTTTATTTTTTGAGACAGAATCTCACTCTGTTGCCTGGGCTAGAGTGGCATTAGTTAGCCTAGCTCACAGCAACCTCAAATTCCTTGGCATAAGCAATCCTTCTGCCTCAGCCTCCCCAGTACCTGGGACTACAGGCATGCGCCACCATGCCCAGCTAATTTTTTTCTATATATATTTTAGTTGTCCAATTAATTTCTTTCTATTTTTAGTAGAGACAGGGTCTTGCTCTTGCTTAGGCTGGTTTCCAACTCCTGACCTTGAGCAATCTGCCCGCCTCAGCCTCCAAGAGTGCTAGTGAGCCACCGCACCAGCCTATTCCTGTAATTTTCTGACATGTTCCCTCAGGGGTTCACCTCCCACCTTATGCCAAGATATTTTCTTAAGTACAGCTCTTTCTAAGAATTCTGAGGAAACTACTTAGTGTGTGGTAAACACTGGAGCAGCAGATGTGGGGGATTGGTGGAAGAAGAGGAGTAAGTTTTAAGATACCTAAGTGGGGGAGATATCAAGTAAACAGAGATGTCTGGAATACAAATACATATTTGGAAGTTAGGTGGGCTTGCATTTGGCTGCATGCACTAGAAACCCAACTACAGTGGTTTAACCAGATAGTGGTTTATTTTTCCAACATAAGAAGTGTAGGCAGCTGCTCAAGGAAGTCATCAAGTCCCCAGCCTCCCTGTGGTTTCCTTCTTGGCCATACATGCTTTGCCTGTGGCTTTCACCCTCATGTTCACAAAGTGGCTGTGACATTTCAAAGCATCACATCTGGGTCCCACTCAAGGAAAAAAGAATAAGGCAAAAGGCAGATCGCAACTAAGCATGTCCCTCGCCACTTTTAAAATCAGGAAAACAATTGCTTTTCTAGAAGATGCACCAACTAGAGTTCTGCTTATCACTCACTGGGCAGAACTGAGTCTTATGGTCAGTCCTACATGCCCAAGAGCCCAAGAGTAATGTTAAATGTGCACAAGAACACCCTGAGCGCAACAGGGTTCCGTTGGTAAGGAGGGATTGATGTTGGGGAAGGCAACCTGCATGTAAAAGCCACCAGAATGGACCCAGTCACATGGTGGGGCAGGGGAGAAGCAAGCAGAGAAGTGAATCAGAACTCAGTCCTGAAAAGCCCCTACATTTAGGGTAAAGGTAGGGAAGAAGCTGGAAAATGACCAAGGAAGGAGCAGGAGGAGGGAAGAAAAGTAGGAGTAAATTGTCAAATGAAAATAAAACTGGATTTAGTAAAGAGAGACTTTATTTAAAAAGATTATTGCAAGGGCAGGGCAGGAAGTGGACCCCTTCAGTAGAGGGAAGTTGTGACTTAAGATTTGCCAGCTCCCAAGAGCTGGGCAAACAGGGTTTTAATAGGGAGTAAACAAGACAAGAGCAGGTGTGAGGAAGTAGGATGGAATGGAGGCAGGATTAGACAGTAGATCAGAGAATGTTTTACCCTGGGACAATCTCCTCCTGACGGTTCTCCCAGGGAAGGAGAGAAGCTTAACTAACCCATTTTGTTCCAATTGATGAGTGGGGAAAAGCAGCTCAGCTAACCATTTGGGAGGCCAAGAATGTGGATTTGGAGGGTCTGTATGTGTGTGCCCTCAGCATGGGTAAACAAGGGAGCTTCTGTGAGTCTTAATTAAGTCCTTTGGGAAGGCAGTTCTTTGCAGTAAGTTTTCTAGAACACAAAGCATGGGGGGAGGGGACTTTCCAGGATCACAGGGCTTAGACAAAATCCAACATTCTCAGAATCAGGAGAGTCAGATGTCATCAAGGCCTAGAGAACACAGCATTTCAAAAACCAGACTGTCAATTGTCAGAATAAGTTATGCTGGAGTAGAAAAAAATAAAAATAAAAAACCTCAATGTTTTAATATGAGAACATTATTAAAATTTAAAACTATTTTGATAATTTCAAACTCACAGAAAAGCTGCAGGAATGGTACAAAGAATTCACCCTGATTCCCCAAATATTAAGTTAATATTCTACATTTGTTTTATCCATCTGTGTGTTCAGCTTCCCAGTTCCCCTCCAAGTCTGTTCTGGCTTACTAGAGGGAGGATGTGGCTTGCCTCGTGGCCTGGGGGTGGAGTGGGTAGAAGAGGGTAGACGGGTAGTGGGTGGTGAGTGGTCTCCTGGCTGTCTACCTCCTGCTGGTGGCAGCAGGCCCTAGGGGCAGAACTCAGAGCCTGGGTCTGTTGGCTTGGTTGGACAGCTCATAAGTCAGCCTGGCCTCCCCAGCTCTCACTGACTGATCGTTGGCCCAGTGGTCACCTCACCTTGCTCCACAGCAGGCCCCATGGAAGGACGGTTGGCTCTCCACTTGGGAGCCTATCTCATACCCCGTCAGGAACGATGAG
This sequence comes from Mirza zaza, assembly GCA_008750895.1. Classification (NCBI taxonomy): domain Eukaryota; kingdom Metazoa; phylum Chordata; class Mammalia; order Primates; family Cheirogaleidae; genus Mirza; species Mirza zaza. The sequence goes on along the minus strand of VSMD01121277.1, from coordinate 1,880 downwards.
AAGCTTCATTCTGTCCCAAGGCTCAGAGACAGTAATCCCTGACCACCATCCATCACCACCAACCTCCCTTTGAACAGTGGTGCGGGATCAGGTGCTGTTGCTGAACCTGAGAAGCAACTTCCCTCCAAGTTCCAAATGGGGGGCAAGGGGAGAAGAGGGGAGATGGCCTTGTCTGCCTCATCTCTACTCCCAGGGCCCAGGGAGAGCCTCACTCTTACTTCCTGTAAGTCATCACCTCCCCCTGTCCCCGTGGCTGAGGGGCCCTTCTCTACCTACTGGGAGAGACTCTAAGATACTTCTCCAGGTTTAAGTTTTCAAGCCCACTACTTTCATTTAGTGAGACAAATGCCTGCGTCTCCAGCCCTGAGGGTGGTAAGCCTCTTCCTTGGCGTCCCTTGGGAGAAAACTTAAATGCATAGCTTATTTGCAAAATAGAACCTGGGCACAACTGTATTTTTTCTGAGAGGCCTTCTGTTCAAGAATAAATGTTCTCTTCTTTTTTTAATAGTTTTTAAAGTCACTCTCATGAGGGAATCTTCCGGCCTCCGCGGGCTGGTGGGCGCGGCCATGTTGACTGGAGTCCTTGCCCAGAGCAGGTGTCTTCAGAGGACGCCGGCTCGGCGGTGGCGCGCCGCTTCCCCGTGATGGCGTCCGTGCGGTAGAGCGACACGGGCCACGACGGCAGAAGTTGGGGACCACAGATGAGCTGTGGGCGCCGCCCAGCACGGCGACCGTGCTCTCGGCGGCCCGGTCTCCGACAACACCCGCGTCTGCTTCCGCGGCCTCCCGTGGGCGGGGACGCGCAGCTGCGGCTCCGGGCCGCCGCGGCCGGGACGAAGGGCGCCCTCCTCCCCGAGATCGGCCTGCACCGCCCTGGACCCGGACCCGTGTGCTCACGGTCGCGGACATTCTGAAGTGCTTTCCCGACCCGGGGTCGCTTAACCTGGACCTTGAGGGGCAGAATCCCAGTGTTCGACATGCCTTGGGAGAACTCAAAGACGGCGAGTGCGAAGAGCCCGCCATGCTAGAGTGCCAGGACTGGACTAGAAATGCCCGGCGACCCTCGCGGACCCCTCACGCCCCTGGTGAAGCATCTGCACTTGAAGCGGAAACGCAAGAGCGCCACGCTGCGCCCGGAGCGCGCTCCGCACCCGGGGAGACACCGCGGCCCGCGCAGCGCGCCCCAAGCGGGCGCCCGGCAGAAGCCCGCGACGCCGGCGTCCGCAGCTCCGCTAGGAACGGACGAGCCGCCTTCAAGGACTCCGCTGCAGAGAAAGGGCCGCGAAGCTGCTCGCTCTCTCTGAGCTGGATTTGGTCGGTGCCAGCCGAGAGCAAAGGGAAGGAAGACGCTAGACGCAGAAGGAGTGGGAAAACCAGCCAAGGAAGAGACGGTTGTTGAAAACGCCACCCCGGACTACGTGGCCGGCCTGGTGTCCACGCAGAAACTCGGGTCCCTGAACACCAAGCCTGCGCTGCCCTCCACGCCCAGTGTGGTTCCTTCTGTTCCGTCCCTAGCTCCGAGACGCCCCCGCCCGGGCTTCCCGGGAAGCCAGCCCGCGGGCCAGCCGGCCGCCGGAACCCAGTGGCCGAGCCCCACGCTGCCGCCGGCAGAGGGCGCCCGTGCACGCCGGGTCTGAGCCCGCCGCGCCGCGCCTGCGGCTCCCGCTTCGCCGGGACCACCACCACAGCCCAGCTGTCGTCCCCGCCGCGCCACGCCACGCCTGCGGCTCCCGCTTCGCCCGGACCACCACCACAGCCCAGCTGTCGTCCCCGCCGCGCCACGCCTGCGGCTCCCGCTTCGCCCGGACCACCACCACAGCCCAGCTGTCGTCCCCGCCGCGCCACGCCTGCGGCTCCCGCTTCGCCCGGACCACCACCAC